>JACEEU010000721.1:33688417-33757776 GCA_016630915.1 Callionymus lyra | reverse complement strand
GACACAACAGGCCATCGATTAGTTGTTGCTGAACTGAATTAAAATGCAACCCGTGAGTGGAAAACAAGCCGCCTTTGAGCTCCTGAAGGTCCTCCAGAGAGACCCGGACCTCGCGGCTACGAAACCTAGTCGCCGTCCTGATGGTGGAGACGAGTCGTGATGGATTGAGATCTGAGAGGATGTTCAAACATCCTCTCAGATCTCAATCCATCACGTCAGCAGTTTCCACTTCTTCACTTCCTTATGTGAGGGTTGAACATGTAGGTGTTGATGTGCAGGAGACTCTGTGTGTCAATCAACTGATGATTTGGATCATTTTCTGCAAGAATATTACGTCCAGAAGATGATCAGGTGAAGAAAGAATATGATTTTGTTGTAAGTTGTGTATTTGAGTTGATGAGCAGAGTTGTGTATCAGTAGGACACTGAATACAATAACAATATGATACAATAGAGTCACACATCACAACAACACACACACTGATGATACAATAGAGCCACACATCACAACAACACACACACTGATGATACAATAGAGTCACACATCACACCAACACACACACACTGATGATACAATAGAGTCACACATGACAACAACACACACACACTGATGATACAATAGAGTCACAGATGACAACAATACACACACACTGATGATACAATAGAGTCACACATGACAACAACACACACACACTGATGATACAATAGAGTCACACATGACAACAACACACACAAACTGATGATACAATATAGTCACACATGACAACAACACACACACACACACACTGATGATACAATAGAGTCACACATCACAACAACACACACACACTGATGATACAATAGAGTCACACATCACAACAACAACAACAACACACACACACACACACACACACACACAGACACACACACACACACACACTGATGATACAATAGAGTCACACATGACAACAACACACACACACACACTGATGATACAATAGAGTCACACATCACAACAACACACACACACTGATGATACAATAGAGTCACACATCACAACAACACACACACACTGATGAAACAATAGAGTCACACATCACAACAACACACACACTGATGATACAATAGAGTCACACATCACAACAACACACACACTGATGATACAATAGAGTCACACATCACAACAACACACACACTGATGATACAATAGAGTCACACATCACAACAACACACACACACTGATGATACAATAGAGTCACAAATCACAACAACACACACAAACTGATGATACAATAGAGTCACACATCACAACAACACACACACACACTGATGATACAATAGAGTCACACATCACAACAACACACACACTGATGATACAATAGAGTCACACATCACAACAACACACACACACTGATGATACAATAGAGTCACACATCACAACAACACACACAAACTGATGATACAATAGAGTCACACATCACAACAACACACACACTGATGATACAATAGAGCATATGAACATTTACTAGTTTCCATCAATACACAAAATACTCACAAAGACAAAGATTTCCAGAGAGTTTTAAGCACAGGAAGTAAGAACGCGTACTTTTGTTGAAAGAATCCTCATGAAGACACGATTCTTCAATGATTTATCAACACAAGTGTTGGACAGGAAACAGAAAAGACTCCATTGTGGCGCCAGATTAAAAGCATTAGTCAAAGTTAAAACCTCACAATAATAAGAGAACAGAGGCTGAAACAATCACCTCGTGTTTGCAGAAAGTTAGAACGAAAACCTAACGTTGTGAATGAAAATGCACAAGTAGAAACAAACTGCTGGCCAAGAATCCATTGATCAGACTTATGAAGAGTAGGAACCAAACACCTCCTCTCGCTTCAAGCATCGTCAACACCCTCAGAACGGCGTATCAACTTCGTGGTGTCATTAAACATCAACTAGTATCAACTCTGGTGTCATTAAACATCAACTAGTATCAACTCTGGTGTCATTAAACATCAACTAGTATCAACTCTGGTGTCATTAAACATCAACTAGTATCAACTCTGGTGTCATTAAACATCATAAACATCAACTAGTATCAACTGTGGTGTCATTAAACATCAACTAGTATCAACTCTGGTGTCATTAAACATCAACTAGTATCAACTCTGGTGTCATTAAACATCAACTAGTATCAACTCTGGTGTCATTAAACATCAACTAGTATCAACTCTGGTGTCATTAAACATCAACTAGTATCAACTCTAGTATCAACTGGTGTCATTAAACATCAACTAGTATCAACTCTGGTGTCATTAAACATCAACTAGTATCAACTCTGGTGTCATTAAACATCAACTAGTATCAACTCTGGTGTCATTAAACATCAACTAGTATCAACTCTGGTGTCATTAAACATCAACTAGTATCAACTCTGGTGTCATTAAACATCAACTAGTATCAACTGTGGTGTCATTAAACATCAACTAGTATCAACTCTGGTGTCATTAAACATCAACTAGTATCAACTCTGGTGTCATTAAACATCAACTAGTATCAACTGTGGTGTCATTAAACATCAACTAGTATCAACTCTGGTGTCATTAAACATCAACTAGTATCAACTCTGGTGTCATTAAACATCAACTAGTATCAACTCTGGTGTCATTAAACATCAACTAGTATCAACTCTGGTGTCATTAAACATCAACTAGTATCAACTCTGGTGTCATTAAACATCAACTAGTATCAACTCTGGTGTCATTAAACATCAACTAGTATCAACTCTGGTGTCATTAAACATCAACTAGTATCAACTCTGGTGTCATTAAACATCAACTAGTATCAACTCTGGTGTCATTAAACATCAACTAGTATCAACTCTGGTGTCATTAAACATCAACTAGTATCAACTCTGGTGTCATTAAACATCAACTAGTATCAACTCTGGTGTCATTAAACATCAACTAGTATCAACTCTGGTGTCATTAAACATCAACTAGTATCAACTCTGGTGTCATTAAACATCAACTAGTATCAACTCTGGTGTCATTAAACATCAACTAGTATCAACTGTGGTGTCATTAAACATCAACTAGTATCAACTCTGGTGTCATTAAACATCAACTAGTATCAACTCTGGTGTCATTAAACATCAACTAGTATCAACTCTGGTGTCATTAAACATCAACTAGTATCAACTCTGGTGTCATTAAACATCAACTAGTATCAACTCTGGTGTCATTAAACATCAACTAGTATCAACTGTGGTGTCATTAAACATCAACTAGTATCAACTCTGGTGTCATTAAACATCAACTAGTATCAACTCTGGTGTCATTAAACATCAACTAGTATCAACTCTGGTGTCATTAAACATCAACTAGTATCAACTCTGGTGTCATTAAACATCAACTAGTATCAACTCTGGTGTCATTAAACATCAACTAGTATCAACTCTGGTGTCATTAAACATCAACTAGTATCAACTCTGGTGTCATTAAACATCAACTAGTATCAACTCTGGTGTCATTAAACATCAACTAGTATCAACTCTGGTGTCATTAAACATCAACTAGTATCAACTCTGGTGTCATTAAACATCAACTAGTATCACTCATGTGGTGTCATTAAACATCAACTAGTATCAACTCTGGTGTCATTAAACATCAACTAGTATCAACTGTGGTGTCATTAAACATCAACTAGTATCAACTCTGGTGTCATTAAACATCAACTAGTATCAACTCTGGTGTCATTAAACATCAACTAGTATCAACTCTGGTGTCATTAAACATCAACTAGTATCAACTCTGGTGTCATTAAACATCAACTAGTATCAACTCTGGTGTCATTAAACATCAACTAGTATCAACTCTGGTGTCATTAAACATCAACTAGTATCAACTCTGGTGTCATTAAACATCAACTAGTATCAACTCTGGTGTCATTAAACATCAACTAGTATCAACTCTGGTGTCATTAAACATCAACTAGTATCAACTCTGGTGTCATTAAACATCAACTAGTATCAACTCTGGTGTCATTAAACATCAACTAGTATCAACTCTGGTGTCATTAAACATCAACTAGTATCAACTCTGGTGTCATTAAACATCAACTAGTATCAACTCTGGTGTCATTAAACATCAACTAGTATCAACTCTGGTGTCATTAAACATCAACTAGTATCAACTCTGGTGTCATTAAACATCAACTAGTATCAACTCTGGTGTCATTAAACATCAACTAGTATCAACTCTGGTGTCATTAAACATCAACTAGTATCAACTCTGGTGTCATTAAACATCAACTAGTATCAACTGTGGTGTCATTAAACATCAACTAGTATCAACTCTGGTGTCATTAAACATCAACTAGTATCAACTCTGGTGTCATTAAACATCAACTAGTATCAACTCTGGTGTCATTAAACATCAACTAGTATCAACTCTGGTGTCATTAAACATCAACTAGTATCAACTCTGGTGTCATTAAACATCAACTAGTATCAACTCTGGTGTCATTAAACATCAACTAGTATCAACTCTGGTGTCATTAAACATCAACTAGTATCAACTCTGGTGTCATTAAACATCAACTAGTATCAACTCTGGTGTCATTAAACATCAACTAGTATCAACTCTGGTGTCATTAAACATCAACTAGTATCAACTCTGGTGTCATTAAACATCAACTAGTATCAACTGTGGTGTCATTAAACATCAACTAGTATCAACTGTGGTGTCATTAAACATCAACTAGTATCAACTCTGGTGTCATTAAACATCAACTAGTATCAACTCTGGTGTCATTAAACATCAACTAGTATCAACTCTGGTGTCATTAAACATCAACTAGTATCAACTGTGGTGTCATTAAACATCAACTAGTATCAACTCTGGTGTCATTAAACATCAACTAGTATCAACTCTGGTGTCATTAAACATCAACTAGTATCAACTCTGGTGTCATTAAACATCAACTAGTATCAACTCTGGTGTCATTAAACATCAACTAGTATCAACTCTGGTGTCATTAAACATCAACTAGTATCAACTCTGGTGTCATTAAACATCAACTAGTATCAACTCTGGTGTCATTAAACATCAACTAGTATCAACTCTGGTGTCATTAAACATCAACTAGTATCAACTCTGGTGTCATTAAACATCAACTAGTATCAACTCTGGTGTCATTAAACATCAACTAGTATCAACTCTGGTGTCATTAAACATCAACTAGTATCAACTGTGGTGTCATTAAACATCAACTAGTATCAACTCTGGTGTCATTAAACATCAACTAGTATCAACTCTGGTGTCATTAAACATCAACTAGTATCAACTCTGGTGTCATTAAACATCAACTAGTATCAACTCTGGTGTCATTAAACATCAACTAGTATCAACTCTGGTGTCATTTAAACATCAACTAATTGGTGTCGATTAAACATCAACTAGTATCAACTCTGGTGTCATTAAACATCAACTAGTATCAACTCTGGTGTCATTAAACATCAACTAGTATCAACTCTGGTGTCATTAAACATCAACTAGTATCAACTCTGGTGTCATTAAACATCAACTAGTATCAACTCTGGTGTCATTAAACATCAACTAGTATCAACTGTGGTGTCATTAAACATCAACTAGTATCAACTCTGGTGTCATTAAACATCAACTAGTATCAACTCTGGTGTCATTAAACATCAACTAGTATCAACTCTGGTGTCATTAAACATCAACTAGTATCAACTCTGGTGTCATTAAACATCAACTAGTATCAACTCTGGTGTCATTAAACATCAACTAGTATCAACTCTGGTGTCATTAAACATCAACTAGTATCAACTCTGGTGTCATTAAACATCAACTAGTATCAACTCTGGTGTCATTAAACATCAACTAGTATCAACTCTGGTGTCATTAAACATCAACTAGTATCAACTCTGGTGTCATTAAACATCAACTAGTATCAACTCTGGTGTCATTAAACATCAACTAGTATCAACTCTGGTGTCATTAAACATCAACTAGTATCAACTCTGGTGTCATTAAACATCAACTAGTATCAACTCTGGTGTCATTAAACATCAACTAGTATCAACTCTGGTGTCATTAAACATCAACTAGTATCAACTCTGGTGTCATTAAACATCAACTAGTATCAACTCTGGTGTCATTAAACATCAACTAGTATCAACTCTGGTGTCATTAAACATCAACTAGTATCAACTCTGGTGTCATTAAACATCAACTAGTATCAACTCTGGTGTCATTAAACATCAACTAGTATCAACTCTGGTGTCATTAAACATCAACTAGTATCAACTCTGGTGTCATTAAACATCAACTAGTATCAACTCTGGTGTCATTAAACATCAACTAGTATCAACTCTGGTGTCATTAAACATCAACTAGTATCAACTGTGGTGTCATTAAACATCAACTAGTATCAACTCTGGTGTCATTAAACATCAACTAGTATCAACTCTGGTGTCATTAAACATCAACTAGTATCAACTCTGGTGTCATTAAACATCAACTAGTATCAACTGTGGTGTCATTAAACATCAACTAGTATCAACTCTGGTGTCATTAAACATCAACTAGTATCAACTCTGGTGTCATTAAACATCAACTAGTATCAACTCTGGTGTCATTAAACATCAACTAGTATCAACTCTGGTGTCATTAAACATCAACTAGTATCAACTCTGGTGTCATTAAACATCAACTAGTATCAACTCTGGTGTCATTAAACATCAACTAGTATCAACTCTGGTGTCATTAAACATCAACTAGTATCAACTGTGGTGTCATTAAACATCAACTAGTATCAACTCTGGTGTCATTAAACATCAACTAGTATCAACTCTGGTGTCATTAAACATCAACTAGTATCAACTCTGGTGTCATTAAACATCAACTAGTATCAACTCTGGTGTCATTAAACATCAACTAGTATCAACTCTGGTGTCATTAAACATCAACTAGTATCAACTCTGGTGTCATTAAACATCAACTAGTATCAACTCTGGTGTCATTAAACATCAACTAGTATCAACTCTGGTGTCATTAAACATCAACTAGTATCAACTCTGTGTTAAACGTCCATGTTATCTCTTCCAGATCAAGGTCATCCAGAGAGTTCCAAAGCATTAGAAGAATCAAAGAGTAAATATTGATCTGTCAGTATGTGAGTCTGAACTGACAAGGCACAAGAGGCCAAGTCATCGTCTGTGACTTCTTCTCGAGTCGTGGTCCACCATGTTGACGAGGTCAGGGGTCACCGACACATCAGAACCACTTTGACACTAAAGAATTCTGTTTGAGATTTTATTTTCTTCCTTCTCTGAAGTTGAAACAAGTGAAATAGAGGCTCGTCTTGTAACAGTTGATGAAGTATCATGATCAGTTGATGAAGTATCATGAAACAGTTGATGAAGTATCATGAAACAGTTGATGAAGTATCATGAAACAGTTGATGAAGTATCATTAAACAGTTGATGAAGTATCATGAAACAGTTGATGAAGTATCATAAAACAGTTGATGAAGTATCATAAAACAGTGGATGAAGTATCATGAAACAGTTGATGAAGTATCATGAAACAGTTGATGAAGTATCATTAAACAGTTGATGAAGTATCATGAAACAGTTGATGAAGTATCATGAAACAGTTGATGAAGTATCATGATCAGTTGATGAAGTATCATAAAACAGTTGATGAAGTATCATGAAACAGTTGATGAAGTATCATAAAACAGTTGATGAAGTATCATGAAACAGTTGATGAAGTATCATGAAACAGTTGATGAAGTATCATGAAGCAGTTGATGAAGTATCATAAAACAGTTGATGAAGTATCATGATCAGTTGATGAAGTATCATAAAACAGTTGAGGAAGTATCATGAAACAGTTGATGAAGTATCATAAAACAGTTGATGAAGTATCATGAAACAGTTGATGAAGTATCATAAAACAGTTGATGAAGTATCATGAAACAGTTGATGAAGTATCATGAAACAGTTGATGAAGTATCATGAAACAGTTGATGAAGTATCGTATCATGAAAACATTATGAAGTATCATGAAACAGTTGATGAAGTATCATGAAACAGTTGATGAAGTATCATGAAACAGTTGATGAAGTATCATGAAACAGTTGATGAAGTATCTTGAAACAGTTGATGAAGTATCATGAAACAGTTGATGAAGTATCATGAAACAGTTGATGAAGTATCATGAAACAGTTGATGAAGTATCTTGAAACAGTTGATGAAGTATCATGAAACAGTTGATGAAGTATCATGAAACAGTTGATGAAGTATCATGAAACAGTTGATGAAGTATCATGAAACAGTTGAAGCGAGTGAAGAAATAGAGGCTTGTCTTGTTCCAAACCTTCCCTCACTCTCTTCATCCCTGCATCTTTAGCTGTGTTCCCATGATGCACTGGAAAAGATCATCACCCTAAACTCTTCACAGTCAAGAGACCAAGTGCCAAAAAATGAACCAGTTCTTCTCGTAGTGAAACGTGGCAGAACATGAAGGAAAATAAAAGCTGTTTAAAGGGCGTGAAGAAGCTGGACGTCGTCTCCGTCGGCGCCGGCTGGTCCGGGTTTGGATTCCAGTTGGACAGATTTGATATTTTGGACCCTGAGGACGACCATCTCGTCAGGCCTGGAGCGAACAGGTGGAGGTGAGACAAGACGGAGGTCCTCACTGAAGCGAGCAGGACGAGTCGGTCGGATGTCGTGTTACTGTACCTGTGCAGCAGTGACGGGTTGATGATGGCGTGCAGATCCCGGCTTGTCTCGGTCAATTACAGAGAGTCGTGCGTCGCGCTCTTCTTCTTCTACTTCCTCTTCCTGCTTCATCCAATCAATGTAATTGTTGTGCGATTGTTCGGCTCGATCCATCAGAGACGCACAATCGCGGAGGTGGTCGATGACCGTCGCTGTGACAGTTTTCTAGACGATGCTTGCTTCAGAGACGACGATTCACCATCGATTGTGTCTCCGTCCCTCGACGGTGTTGTCACGGCTGAACCTGGTTAGCTGGGACAAGTAATAGGCAGTATCTAGATGTGCTCTTTGTCTCGTAAATGATCTTGTAAATGTTTAATTTTGTGTCATGAAAGTAGAAGGTCGTGATCACAACATTGTGAAAACCACATGTTCCACTGTGGAGTCTTCAGCCACGTTCTTAGTAATGTATCCCAGCTCTTACCATCAGGTGGCGATATTTAAAAACCTGTCTTTGTGATCCATCATAAACGACAAGATGTCTCTGGAAATGTAATAACAACTTGATATTGTTTTAGATGTTTCACAACCTTTGGTTTATAGTAGTTATGTGTTGATAAAGTATCATGAAACAGTTGAGGAAGTATCATAAAAAAAGTTGATGAGGTATCATAAAACAATTGATGAAGTATCATGAAAAAGTTGATAAAGTATCATGAAACAGTTGATGAAGTATCATGAAACAGTTGAAGTATCATGAAACAGTTGATGAAGTATCATAAAACGGTAGAAGTCTAATGAAACAGTTGATGAAGTATCATGAAATATTTGATAAAGTATCAAGAAACAGTTGATAAAGTATCATCAAACAGTTGATAAAGTATCATGAAACAGTTCATGAAGTATCATAAAATATTTGATAAAGTATCAAGAAACAGTTGATAAAGTATCATCAAACAGTTGATAAAGTATCATGAAAAAGTTGATAAAGTATCATGAAATAGTCGATGAAGTATCATGAAATATTTGATAAAGTATCAAGAAACAGTTGATAAAGTATCATGAAACAGTTGATAAAGTATCATGAAAAAGTTGATAAAGTATCATGAAACAGTCGATGAAGTATCATGAAACAGTTGATGAAGTATCATAAAATGGTAGAAGTCTAATGAAACAGTTGATGAAGTATCATGAAACAGTTGATGAAGTATCATTAAAAAGTTGATAAAGTATCATAAAACAGTTGATGAAGTATCATGAAACATTTGATGAAGTATCATGAAACAGTTGAAGTATCATCAAACAGTTGATAAAGTATCATGAAACAGTTCATGAAGTATAATGAAATATTTGATGAAGTATCAAGAAACAGTTGATGAAGGATCATAAAACAGTTGATAAAGTATCATCAAACAGTTGATGAAGTATCATAAAATGGTAGAAGTCTAATGAAACAGTTGATGAAGTATCAAGAAACAGTTGATAAAGTATCATAAAACAGTTGATGAAGTATCATGAAACATTTGATGAGGTATCATGAAACAGTTGAAGTATCATCAAACAGTTGATAAAGTATCATGAAACAGTTCATGAAGTATAATGAAATATTTGATGAAGTATCAAGAAACAGTTGATGAAGGATCATCAAACAGTTGATGAAGTATCATCAAACAGTTGATAAAGTATCATGAAACAGTTCATGAAGTATAATGAAATATTTGATGAAGTATCAAGAAACAGTTGATAAAGTATCATCAAACAGTTGATGAAGTATCATGAAACAGTTGAAGTATCATCAAACAGTTGATAAAGTATCATGAAACAGTTCATGAAGTATAATGAAATATTTGATGAAGTATCAAGAAACAGTTGATGAAGGATCATAAAACAGTTGATAAAGTATCATGAAACAGTTCATGAAGTATAATGAAATATTTGATAAAGTATTATGAAACAGTTAAAGTCAAGATCTGAAACTGTTGGTAGTTTTACTCTGAATCTTGAATACAAAATAAATAGACGTTTTATTTATCCCTTGCATTACCTCAGGGTCAAGTTGACCCGAAGGTTCCGAAAACAGATGCAGTAATACGTGTTGTTGTGTTAATTTGAATATCTTTACGTCGCTCTCCTGCACATGTGAACCAGAAGATGTTCAGGAGCCTCTGAGGTCAACTTGTGTTGCTCGTCTTCTGTCGCCACAGACAGTGAACACGTCGCCTCAGATTCACGGCTGACAACTACATGAACAGATGAGAATAATAAAAGCATATTTGAGGAGTTCTCGCGGGACATTCACCGACCAGAGTGACAGTTCCAGGTCACGTTCTCCTCGTCACCACACAGGACCAGCAGCTTCAGGTCCAGAGGATCTGAGCCTCTGCAGGTGACGCTCACTCTGGTCCAGCTTTAGAGATGATGCGTTCAGGTGCTCGACTCAACGCTCAGGTGAAAGTTAACGTTTTGTAAATTACTTTACAGTTAAATATATCACAGCAATACTTGATAAATATGGGTAAAGACAACAATTCATAGTAATTAGAGTAAAATGTTACAGAGTTATATGTGTAAAAATTCAGGCAATCAATAAATACACAAGTGGATTTATTTTTGTTAAAACTAAATACATAAACAAATAAATACTCGAAAACCTAATAGGGTTAGTTAATGAATTGAATTATTTTTGTCTTCATTGTCTATTGTTATTGTAATTGTTTGTATGTATGTTATGTTTATTGGAAATCAACACATCACTACCATCTAGTGGACTCTGAAGATAATGAAACTGTTTCATGAAGCTTCATCAACACATCACTACCATCTAGTGGACTCTGAAGATAATGACACTGTTTCATGAAGCTTCATCAACACATCACTACCATCTAGTGGACTTGAGAAACTACCATCTAGTGGACTCTGAAGATAATGAAACTGTTTCATGACACATCACTACCATCTAGTGGACTCTGAAGATAATGACACTGTTTCATGAAGCTTCATCGACACATCACTACCATCTAGTGGACTCTGAAGATAATGACACTGTTTCATGAAGCTTCATCAACACATCACTACCATCTAGTGGACTCTGAAGATAATGACACTGTTTCATGAAGCTTCATCAACACATCACTACCATCTAGTGGACTCTGAAGATAATGACACTGTTTCATGAAGCTTCATCAACACATCACTACCATCTAGTGGACTCTGAAGATAATGAAACTGTTTCATGAAGCTTCATCAACACATCACTACCATCTAGTGGACTCTGAAGATAATGACACTGTTTCATGAAGCTTCATCGACACATCACTACCATCTAGTGGACTCTGAAGATAATGACACTGTTTCATGAAGCTTCATCGACACATCACTACCATCTAGTGGACTCTGAAGATAATGACACTGTTTCATGAAGCTTCATCAACACATCACTATCATCTAGTGGACTCTGAAGATAATGACACTGTTTCATGAAGCTTCATCGACACATCACTACCATCTAGTGGACTCTGAAGATAATGACACTGTTTCATGAAGCTTCATCAACACATCACTACCATCTAGTGGACTCTGAAGATAATGACACTGTTTCATGAAGCTTCATCGACACATCACTACCATCTAGTGGACTCTGAAGATAATGACACTGTTTCATGAAGCTTCATCAACACATCACTACCATCTAGTGGACTCTGAAGATAATGACACTGTTTCATGAAGCTTCATCAACACATCACTACCATCTAGTGGACTCTGAAGATAATGACACTGTTTCATGAAGCTTCATCAACACATCACTATGTTTCTGCACGGAGAAGGATACTAGAGTACCCAGAGAACACCTGTGAAAGGTAAGAGTTGCCTCAGGTCGATGTTTCTCGCTCTGAAGCTAAACTAGATGAATGTTTGGTTCTGATCTGCTCCTGGTTCTTCTGACCTGAGAGAGACTAAACCTCCACTATCACCCAGTCTTGGGAGGTTCTTCTCGTGGCTGTCACTCAGATCCTCTAATGAGAAACACTCAGCCGAGCCGCCCAGTGAGTCCACTTAGCTTTCTGATTTATTGAAATCCACTGTCGGCGTCTGCTGAGTCACCAGCTCTGTGGCAGGAGCGCGACTGATACTTCACAGTTCACGTCCCTGCTTCCCCTCAGTGTCGTCGTCAGTCGTTTCTCTTTCACTCCAGCAGAACTCGCTCCGACACCCCTTGCCTCGGCTGAACTCCACACGACCCCTTCACAAGTTCCAAACAACCCTCGTACGAGGCGAGAGGTGGATCTGCCCTGCATTCACCAGACAGTCAACAGTTTAAACCCTTGTTATCTCTGGGTCAAGGTGACCCGAAAACAAATGTGTTTGTGGTATCCCTTGTGTTGCCTCTGGGTCAAGATGAACAACCTCCACCGCTGCAAATGTATTTATGGAAATCATGGAGATCGTTCACTTTGACCCAGAGACAACACAAGGGATACCACAAACACATTTGTTTTTGGGTCATTTTGACCCTGAGATAAAAACAAGTTTAACGACGACCATGTGTACGATTGAATCAAACTAGTCTTGTTTCACTTCTTAACTAGACTTCTCTGTTCCTCCCGGAGCTGTTGTTGAACATTTCAAGTGTTGACCACCATGTGTATTGTTTATTGTATTGTTTTGTTAGTACTCATTTTGTTTGTGTATGTGTGTGTGTGTGTGTGCGTGCCTGTTTGTGTGTTGACCTCAGTGTGTATTTTATCTTTTTTGTTCTGCATTTGTTGACCTCAATGTTTTTTATATCGTTTTTCTTTTCTTTTTTTACTGTCAAACTAAAGGTGAGCTCGAATATTACACACAAATACTGTAGCGTTGTACGTAGAATAACCTCTTCATTGACGCTACGTGTGTTTTTTAATATGTTTTAAACATGTTTTTGAGGATTACAGGACTTTGAACGAAGTATCACAACAGGTTCTGCTGTTGTGTCGTCATGTTATGACTCGTCCAGAGATCACAGCTTCACAACACATTCTCCTGCCAGGCTTGAGCACTAAATGTTCCCTAATAATGCGATCCCAGCGCTGCGAGTATAAAGGCAGATTCTTCTCCTTATCTCCGTCACGTTATGATTCAATTTTCTCCTCACAGGAAGTCCTGGCACATCCTCGCTCCTTATCTGCGCCTCCTTTCACCCCCAGCAGCCTTTTGTGGAGGAATCTGTGCCTCCTCGTCCGACTCGTCTTCCTCTGACCTGCGACGGCGGCGTCGATGCTAATCTCAGACGCTGCGACTGCAGCGCTTCCTTCAGGCGGCGGAGAAAAGACTTGTAGAAGAATTAAAGATTCCATCTCCAGACACGATGATCAGCAGTGACTCCTGTCATCGTGAAGAAGCTTCAGAACGACTGCATTTGTTTTCCATGTATTTTCAAGGGGGGGGGTTTTTTTTTTCCCCCATGCGCGGGTTTCCCGGGAATTTTCCCTCGTGACACCGTGTCTGCACTCTCTTCATCACCTACACTATTTTATTATTTTGTTCTCTATATGTATATTGACCACCATGTGTGTTTTATATTTTATATATTTTAATATCTAGGTATATATTGACCACCACGTGTGTTTTATATTTTATTATTTTGATATCTAGGTATATATTGACCACCACGTGTGTTTTATATTTTATTATTTTGATATCTAGGTATATATTGACCACCATGTGTGTTTTATATTTTATTATTTTGATATCTAGGTATATATTGACCACCATGTGTGTTTTATATTTTATTATTTTGATATCTAGGTATATATTGACCACCATGTTTTTTATATTTTATTATTTTGATATCTAGGTATATATTGACCACCATGTGTGTTTTATATTTTTATTATTTTGATATCTAGGTATATATTGACCACCATGTATGTTTTTTTGTATTTTATTATTTTGATATCTAGGTATATATTGACCACCATGTGTGTTTTATATTTGAATATATTGATAACTAGGTATGTATTGACCACAATATGTGTTTTGTATTTTATTATTTTGATATCTAGGTATATATTGACCACCATGTGTGTTTTATATTTTATTATTTTGATATCTAGGTATATATTGACCACCACGTGTGTTTTATATTTTATTATTTTGATATCTAGGTATATATTGACCACCATGTGTGTTTTATATTTTATTATTTTGATATCTAGGTATATATTGACCACCATGTGTGTATTTTATTTTATTTTATTATTTTGAAAAAAAAAAAAAAAAAAAAAAAAGAAAAAAAAAAAAGGTAAAAAATGGTTTTTTTTTTTTTTTTTTTTTGGGGGGAAAGTTTTTTTTTTTTGCTCTTTTAAAAAAAAAAAAAAATTTTTTTTTTTTTTTCCCCCCTTTTTTTTTTTGGAATTTTTTTAAATATATATGTATATTATATTTATATACATTTTTATATGCATTTTTCTGTTTTTCTCAGCCTCCCCTCCCTCCCAGCCAGTCGCAGCAGGAGGCCGTCAACACTGGGTCTGGTTCTGCTCCAGGTTTCTGCCTGTTTAAACAAGGTTTTTTTCCTCGACGCTGTCACGCTGTGAAATTTGAACTCAGATCCTCTTGACACTTTGAATTCAATTGAATTTTTATTTCATTTATTATTTTCTCAAAACAATTTATTCAGCTGAGTCTCCGCTTTTCCACTGATTGTCTTCTGTGGACACAGTTTGGATTTGGAATGATATCATCGTCACTGTGATGGAAGATTGTGTAACTTTTCCCTCTGATCTCCGATGGGTTCTGGGTCCAGTCGTGACAAACCCTTTGTTCTGGTCCTCAGGACGGACCCCTGGAGGACTAGTTATAGGATCAACTCGGGCACCACAAACATTCCAAAAGTCCAATTAGTCTTGTTCACGACTTCGGCTTCTCCAGAGTCTGCAAGAGAGACCTCACGGCCGCTCACGAGGACGCCGGGTCTCGGAGGTCCAGGCCCGGTTGTGTTTGCAGAGCAACGAAGAAACAGGGTTCAGGAGACGTGAGCAAGACCAGGACTCAGAGGAGCATCAGAAACAGGGTTCAGGAGACGTGAGCAGGACCAGGACTCAGAGGAGCATCGGAAACAGGGTTCAGGAGACGTGAGCAGGACCAGGACTCAGAGGAGCATCAGAAACAGGGTTCAGGAGACGTGAGCAAGACCAGGACTCAGAGGAGCATCAGAAACAGGGTTCAGGAGACGTGAGCAGGACCAGGACTCAGAGGAGCATCAGAAACAGGGTTCAGGAGACGTGAGCAAGACCAGGACTCAGAGGAGCATCAGAAACAGGGTTCAGGAGACGTGAGCAGGACCAGGACTCAGAGGAGCATCAGAAACAGGGTTCAGGAGACGTGAGCAGGACCAGGACTCAGAGGAGCATCAGAAACAGGGTTCAGGAGACGTGAGCAGGACCAGGACTCAGAGGAGCATCAGAAACAGGGTTCAGGAGACGTGAGCAAGACCAGGACTCAGAGGAGCATCGGAAACAGGGTTCAGGAGACGTGAGCAGGACCAGGACTCAGAGGAGCATCAGAAACAGGGTTCAGGAGACGTGAGCAGGACCAGGACTCAGAGGAGCATCAGAAACAGGGTTCAGGAGACGTGAGCAGGACCAGGACTCAGAGGAGCATCTGAAACAGGGTTCAGGAGACGTGAGCAGGACCAGGACTCAGAGGAGCATCAGAAACAGGGTTCAGGAGACGTGAGCAGGACCAGGACTCAGAGGAGCATCAGAAACAGGGTTCAGGAGACGTGAGCAGGACCAGGACTCAGAGGAGCATCAGAAACAGGGTTCAGGAGACGGAGCAGGACCAGGACTCAGAGGAGCATCGAAACAGGGTTCAGGAGACGTGAGCAGGACCAGGACTCAGAGGAGCATCAGAAACAGGGTTCAGGAGACGTGAGCAGGACCAGGACTCAGAGGAGCATCGGAAGGGTTCAGGAGACGTGAGCAGGACCAGGACTCAGAGGAGCATCAGAAACAGGGTTCAGGAGACGTGAGCAGGACCAGGACTCAGAGGAGCATCGGAAACAGGGTTCAGGAGACGTGAGCAGGACCAGGACTCAGAGGAGCATCTGAAACAGGGTTCAGGAGACGTGAGCAGGACCAGGACTCAGAGGAGCATCGGACCATGTGCTCGAGGATCAGAGGCTACAGTCGACGAGTCAGATGATGTGAACGACGAAAAACTTCTGGACGATCAACGTTTCCCGAGCCTGTCAATCAATCTTTAATCTTTCACGAGCTTCTTATCAACGAGCGTAAACCCAGGAGCTGCTCGCAGACGTTCTACTGTCCACTGACTGAGGTGCACAACAGCCACCAACACTTTGGCTAAATAATCCCAGTGCTAATGGCTACGTAGAAGGAACTCTAGAATGTGAGGTTCTTGGGTTCTTAGATACTTTTGAGGAACAACTACAGGATCATAACAACCACTAAAAAATGCTAAAAACGTCTTTGAAAATGAGTCCATCTGTACTTTTGTTGTTTCCATCACAAGTATTTACCAGATTGACTTTGATAACCATCGTTGTCATCGTGTTTTTCAGTCAAAGTAAATGAAGTAGTTTTGTGTTTGTTCTTTTATTCTTTCCTGGAAACTTGTTTTAGAGTGTTGGATCTTTGAATTTGACATCATTTGTTTCTACTGTTGACTTTTATTAATAAACTGCATTTTTCCCCTCAATTTTTTATTTTATTTATTTAGAGGAAATTATAATTTCTGTTTTTTTTAAATGAAATTCAACAAATTAATTTCATAACTAGTTAAACTATTGAACTAATGCTACAAAAAAACACATTTATTTTCAACATATGTTCAATAATTCAACTGAAAATTGATCAACTTGAGCCTAAATATTAAAACAAACACAATTTTAGTCATATTTTTGTTTCTTATAACATGAAAATAAAAAACCCAGATTTTTAATATAAAATGTTACAATAGATCTTAAATAAAAATGCAATAGCAAAGTGAAGTCAAACTCTCAGGTTTCGTCTCAGATACATCTTCGTAAATCCAGCCTCTTTGTTCGGCCGATGTTTTATTCAGAACCAAACAAAGATTGACACTCGAGGGCGAAACGGATCAAACACACTTTTGCTTTGGAAGTTCAAGAGTTGTAACAAGAAACCACGTGATTAATAATCCATCAACTCCACCATCGCTCATGAATACAAATCTTCTGCTCGTGTCCAGACGCCTGCGAACAAGCAGTTCTTCTGACCCGTGGTGTCCCTCAGGGCTCTGAGCTTCCTCCGCGCTTTTTTTTCTGACGCGCGTTTTTCTCTCGCTCGACACGACTCGAAGACTGTGGGTTACTAGTACTTTTATCGGTGTACTCGCAGTTTTTATTGTCGTCAAAGTAGAGTTAGAGTAGAAGGAAGTATTATTTATCACATTCATTACAAAATCGATGAAAAGAAAAATAAACAAACGTTGACTTGTGATCATTGAGCAACTTTTAACCGTCTTTCCTTCCTACGATCGTTTTAATCGCAGAATCTGATGCAGAAACCACTGCTTTTATCACTGCTTGTATCACCGTTTCTACACGACAGCGAGGCTTCCTGGAAAGATCAACTTGTGTAGTAAAACTACTTCATCGAGGCAACAACAGTTGTCGTAGAAGAACAAAGTGTCACTTCATTGAGATAAACAGCAGCAGTGAACGTGTTGTTGTGTTATTTGTGTGTTTGTTTGCGTCTAACACCCTTGAGTGGATTCATACTTAATTAATGGAGGATAACAAATGGCACATTAGTGTGTGTCTGCTTGTACGTATGTGTGTGTATGTGTGTGTGTGTGTGTGTGTGTGTGTGTGTGTGATTGTGAATGCATGTGTATGTGTGTGTGTGTGGGCATGCATTTTTGTGTGTGTGATTATTCCAGCCTGTGTGTGCGTTTGGGCGTGCATGTGTAGGTGTGTGTGGTCTTTTTGTGTTTGGATGTGTGTTTCTGTGTGTGCGTGTGGGCGTGTATGTGTGTGTGCATGTGTGTGTGTGTGTGTGTGTGTGCTCGGTGTTCCTGTGTGTGTGTAAATGTGTGCTCTTGTTCTTGTGTGCAGAAGTGATATGTGTGTGTGTGTGTGTGTGTACGGGCGTGTGTGCGTGTGTGTTTCTGTGTGTGTGTGTGTGTGTGTGTGTAAAGGTATGTGTGTGTTCTCATTCTTGTGTGTAGAAGTGATGGGTGGGTGTGTGTGTGTGTAGGTTTGTGTGTGTGTGTGTAGGTGTGTGCGTGTTTGTGTGTGCGTGTGTGTGTGTGTAAATGTGTGTGTGTGCGTGTGTGTGTGTAAATGTGTGTGTGTGTGGGTGTAAATGTGTGTGTGTGTGCGTGCGTGTGTGTGTAAATGTGTGTGTGTGTGTGCATGTGTGTGTTTGTATGTGTCTGTGTGTGGGCGTGCATTTTTGTGTGTGTGATTATTCCAGCCTGTGTGTGTGTAAATATGTGTGTGTGTGTGTGTGTGTGTGTAAATGTGTGTGTGTGTGTGTGTGTGTGTGTGTGTGTGTGTGTAAATGTGTGTGTGTGTGTGTGTGTGTGTGTAAATGTGTGTGTGTAAATGTGTGTGTGTAAATGTGTGTGTGTAAATGTGTGTGTGTATATGTGTGTGTGTAAATGTGTGTTTGTGAATGTGTGTGTGTAAATGTGTGTGTGTGTGTAAATGTGTGTGTGTAAATGTGTGTGTGTTAATGTGTGTGTGTGTAAATGTGTGTGTGTAAATGTGTGTGTAAATGTGTGTGTGTAAATGTGTGTGTGTAATTGTGTGTTTGTAAATGTGTGTGTGTAAATGTGTGTGTGTGTAAATGTGTGTGTAAATGTGTTTGTGTAAATGTGTGTGTGTAAATGTGTGTGTGTAAATTTGTTTGTGTAAATGTGTGTGTGTGTAAATGTGTGTGTGTGTGTGTGTAAATGTGTGTGTGTAAATGTGTGTGTGTGTAAATGTGTGTGTAAATGTGTGTGTGTGTGTGTGTGTGTAAATGTGTGTGTGTATGTGTGTAAATGTGTGTGTGTGTGTGTGTGTAAATGTGTGTGTGTAAATGTGTGTGTAAATGTGTTTGTGTAAATGTGTGTGTGTAAATGTGTGTGTGTAAATTTGTGTGTGTAAATGTGTGTGTGTGTAAATGTGTGTGTGTGTGTGTGTAAATGTGTGTGTGTAAATGTGTGTGTGTGTAAATGTGTGTGTAAATGTGTGTGTGTGTGTGTGTGTGTAAATGTGTGTGTGTAAATGTGTGTGTGTGTAAATGTGTGTGTGTAAATGTGTGTGTGTAAGGTGTGTGTGTGTGTAAATGTGTGTGTGTGTGTAAATGTGTGTGTGTGTGTGTGTAAATGTGTGTGTGTGTGTGTGTAAATGTGTGTGTGTGTGTGTGTAAATGTGTGTGTAAATGTGTGTGTGTAAATGTGTGTGTGTGTAAATGTGTGTGTAAATGTGTGTGTGTGTGTGTGTGTAAATGTGTGTGTGTGTGTGTGTAAATGTGTGTGTGTGTGTGTGTAAATGTGTGTGTAAATGTGTGTGTCTTCTCCAACACAGTATTTGGGTCGACATTAATCTTCTCTGCTTCAGAACTTCTTGACCGACTTCACGAGCTGCTGCTGAAACTCTGTTCATGAATAAAGTGCAGAAGCTCGGATGGATCCTCGACCCGGAGATGTTGGTATCTTCGTCCTGAACACCTGATGATTGTGCAGGTTCTCCAGCCGAGCTCAGAACAATAGACGCCAGCGAAGCCAGGAAGGTCTGGTGGCAGCAGAGGAGCTGGAAGCTGCTGAGGAGACGAGAACATTCGCTGCCAAACCAAGAGTCCATTCAGTTCTCTGTCCACTGGAACCAGCAGCTGCCCTTGAGCAAGACTTCACCGTCAGATAATACTCAACTGGATACTACTCCATAGACAACCACAGATACTTCTCTTGCTGGTCTAGTACCACACAACCACCTATAATACTGCTACTTGTACTAACTAAGTACAACTGTACAACAAATAGAATCCCAGCTTCAACTACCATAACTATCTTGATGACCTTTAAACCAACGACTTCCACCGGTACTTCTACTACTCTGACCAGTTGGTTTCAATTGTTTAAGGTACTACAATGGTACACAAGCTCACCTGGGTATTGGATATTAGCTCGCTGTGGTACTACTCTTCAAATCATGAAATACAACTGTTTTAAGAATCAAAGAACGTTAAAAAAAGGTCGACTTCATTATGATTTAAGTCCAAAAATTGTCTCATTAAAACATATTAATCTTGTACAAACACAAAACGAGGTACTATCATCACTGTGTAATCTTAAGCTTAATAATAAAGTTTATCTCTATATATATCTGATGTTATTTTAAAATAAATTCTTCTTTTTTAATTTCTCAATTATATAGTATGTTTGCTTTTTTTAAATTTTTTTGTGTGGGGGGGGGGGGGGGGGGGGGGGGGGCCAACCCCCACCCCGGCGCAGCTTCTCTTCATTTTTTTCTTCTTTTTTTTTTTTCTCCCCCCCCCGCCTTCATTCTTTTTTGTTTGTTTGGAGACCTCTTCTTTTTTTGAAAAGAGTTAAAAACAGGACTTTTATGCTGTTTTATGACTTTAAACTATGTTAATGTGATGTTAATGTTTTTTAAAAGTGCCAGGTTTATAGAAAATTAACTGATGAAAGTGAAAAGTAAATTGAATGAAGCAATAATGATGTTTTTATTGCATTAAAATAGTGTCAATCATGTGAGTTCACACAGGTTGTTGCTTCACATCTGATAAAGTTCCAGGAATCGTAGGCGAGAAGCTGCTGATGGTGAAGAGATTGACATCATGAGAGCAGAGGCGACTCTCACTCACAGACGAAGACAGAAGAATATTTTTATATTTTATATTTGAATTATTCAATATTTTTTATATTTTAATTTGAATTATTCCATATTTTTACATTTTAATGTTAATTATTCAATATTTTTTATATTTTAATTTTAATTATTCCATATCTTTACATTTTAATGTTAATTATTCAATATTTTTTATATTTTAACTTTTCAATATTTGTTATATTCAAATTTTAATTATTCAATATTTGTAATAATTTTAATTATTCAATATTTGTTATAGTTTAATTTCAATTATTCCATTTTTTTATATTATCATTTTAATTATTTAATATTTTTTATATTTTTCAATTATTCAATATTTTTACATTTTAATTTTAATATTAAATATTTATCCATGTTATTTTAATTATTCAATATTTGTTATATTTAAATTTCAATTATTCAATATTTGTTATAGTTTAATTTCAATTATTCAAATTGTTTGTAAAATATCATTTTAATTATTTAATATTTGTTATATTTTAATTGTAATTATTCAATATTTGTTATAGTTGGTTCAATTTCAATTATTCAAATATTTCTTATATTTTAATTGTAATTATTCAATATTTGGTTCATATATTTTAATTATTCAATATTTTTTATATTTTAATTGTAATTATTCAATATTTGCTATATTTTAATTATTCAATATTTGTTGTATTTTAATTATTCAATATTTGCTATATTTTAATTTCAATTATTATTTAAAAAAAAAAAGCAATAATGATGTTTTTAATGCATTAAAATAGTGTCAATCATGTGAGTTCACACACGTTGTTGCTTCACATCTGATAAAGTTCCAGGAATCGTAGGCGAGAACCTCCTGTATGGTGAAGAGATTGACATCATGAGATCAGAGGCGACTTTCATTCACATATTTGTCGAAGACAGAAGAATATTTTTTATATTTGTTATATTTGAATTATTCAATATTTTTTATATTTTAATTTTAATTATTCCATATTTTTACATTTTAATGTTAATTATTCAATATTTTTTATATTTTAATTTTAATTATTCCATATTTTTACATTTTAATGTTAATTATTCAATATTTTTTATATTTTAATTTTAATTATTCCATATCTTTACATTTTAATGTTAATTATTCAATATTTTTTATATTTTAACTTTTCAATATTTGTTATATTCGAATTTTAATTATTCAATATTTGTAATAATTTTAATTATTCAATATTTGTTATAGTTTAATTTCAATTATTCCATTTTTTTATATTATCATTTTAATTATTTAATATTTTTTATATTTTAATTTCAATTATTCAATATTTTTACATTTTAATATTAAATATTTATCATGTTTTAATTATTCACTATTTGTTATATTTAAATTTCAATTATTCACTATTTGTTATAGTTTAATTTCAATTATTAAAATTGTTATTATAATATCATTTTAATTATTTAATATTTGTTATATTTTAATTTTAATTATTCAATATTTGTTATAGTTGAATTTCAATTATTAAATATTTCTTATATTTTAATTGTAATTATTCAATATTTTTTATATTTTAATTATTCAATATTTTTTATATTTTAATTGTAATTATTCAATATTTGCTATATTTTAATTATTCAATATTTGTTGTATTTTAATTATTCAATATTTGCTATATTTTAATTTCAATTATTATTTTAAAAAAAAAAGCAATAATTATGTTTTTATTGCATTAAAATAGTGTCAATCATGTGAGTTCACACACGTTGTTGCTTCACATCTGATAAAGCCAACAGGAAGTAGACGCAGAACATCCTGTTATCGTCTGGTTCCACCAATCGTAGGCAAGAAGCTGCTGATGGTGAAGAGATTGACATCATGAAGTCGCTGCAGAGTCGACTCTCACTCACAGACGAAGACATGGCTGCACTGATGCTGCTGCTGGTGACCTTCTTCTCCAACAACATCCTCGCTGAGATCCTCAAGAGAGAAGGATACAATCATCGCTTCTTCCTGAACAAACCAGCTGATGACGTCTGCTTGATCTCCAGATGGATCGGTGAGGAGAAGGAACTTCTGTGGAACTCTTCACATCATGTGAGTACAAGTGAGTGTGACTTCGATCGTGTCTGAACTGATGTGTTGAACGTTCTCCAGGTCACCATGAGTGTGGACTCCAGTCTGCAGAGAGAAGCTTCTTATACAACAGACCCTCTGAAGGTCTCAGACTCGGGTCAGTACCAAGAACAGTGCTGGACCCAGAACAAGGTGACGCACGAGAAGAACTTCACTCTCCTGGTTTGTGACGAACGAAAGATGAGACCTCAGGTCTTGAGACCTTATCTTGGACAGACACTGGAGCTGAACTGTGAGGGTGTGGGACCAAACCAGAGTGTCCAGTGGACTTTACGTCAATATAACCGCAGAACAAGAAATTATGAATTAGCTTTAATTGATGATGAAACATCTTCAATGAACAAACTACAGCAAGTGAAGAACAAAACTTCTTTTCTGGTAACGTTTGGTGTAAGTTCTGGTAAGATTTATTATTACTGTCTGCAGAAGAACCATCAGAGCTGTGAACTACTGGGACGGTTTTATGTTTATATACAATATAATTACATTCACATGTCAGTGGGAGAGAGTCTGGAGCTGAACTGCTCTGACGTCACTGGAAACAAACCACACAAGTGGATCATTGAATCATGGGGGGAGAGGAAAGAGAGTCACAACTTCACTCTGATGTTTCCATCACTGACCTTGAACCACACAGGTAGATACACCTGTGATCGCAGTGGTCAGGATGATAAATACTACCTGTATGTGTGTCCTGAGTCTGACCCGCCTGCTGAGGTGTTCTTCACTGGAGGAGAGAACGTGACTCTACGATGTGACTGGAAACAGCCTGATAGGATCCACTGGTTCATGAAGACAAACAGAACTGAAGGAAGAACATCACTTGTATATCAAGGACAAGATGACAGAATCTCTCTCTCCATCACGAGCCTGGTGATCACTAACATCTCTCTGGAACACAGAGGAGACTTCTGGTGTGTGATTAGGAAAGACAGACGTTGTGTGTTCACATCTAAGACCCTTGTAGTGTTCAGAGAGCCAGAGGTTGATCACCATCTAGTGCGGTCTGTGCTGCTCAGTGTCGTGATCTTCATGATGTGTGTTGTTGTTGTTGTTGTTGTTGTAGTTGTTGTTGTTGTGGTCCAGAGGAGCAGAGAGCAGCTCCCAGCACCTGTGGAGGAAGTGCAGATGTTGGAAGTGTCTCCAGCAGATGTTCAGCCAGAGACTCTCTGAGCGTCAACATGATCCACGAGTGTTTGGATGAATCTTTCTTTGTAATCATTGTGACTCTTGTTTCCTCTTCAGTGTCAATAAAGTTTAACCTTTGACCTCCAATAAAAGACTCCAGTTTTCTTTGTGTAGAGATGAAGTCCATGAGTTTACTTTAATCTCTTGGTAACATGAGAGACGAAGATGTTCCAGAGAATCAAGTGTCAACGCTTGATAAGAAGACCAAAGTGGTTCTTTAGTGTTTGTTTGTAACATCTTTACCTTTAATGTTGTTTATTCTCTTCAAAATCAAGTTCTTCTGTGTCAGGAAACATCAGAGAAAAGTGCGTTAAATCGGTGGCAAATAAAAACACTACAGTGCAGAGGTTTGGAAGTAAATCAATGCCATCAGAATATAGAAAGTTTAAATTCATTTCAATTATTCAATATTTGTTATATTTTAATTTAAATTATTCAATATTCGTTATATTTTAATTTCAATTATTCAATATTTGTTATATTTTAATTGAAATTATTCAATATTCGTTATATTTTAATTTCAATTATTCAATATTGTTATATTTTAATTTAAATTATTCAATATTCGTTATATTTTAATTTCAATTATTCAATATTTGTTATACTTTTTTCAATTTCAATATTTTTATTCAATATTTGTTATATTTTAATTTCAATTATTCAATATTCGTTATATTTTAATTTCAATTATTCAATATTTGTTATATTTTAATATAAATTATTCAATATTTGTTATATTTTAATTTCAATTATTCAATATTCGTTATATTTTAATTTCAATTATTCAATATTTGTTATATTTTAATTTCAATTATTCAATATTCGTTATATTTTAATTTCAATTATTCAATATTTGTTATATTTTAATTTCAATTATTCAATATTCGTTATATTTTAATTTCAATTATTCAATATTTGTTATATTTTAATTTCAATTATACAATATTCGTTATATTTTAATTTCAATTATTCAATATTCGTTATATTTTAATTTCAATTATTCAATATTTGTTATATTTTAATTTCAATTATTCAATATTTTCTTTATTTGTAGCTTTTTTAGTTCAATAAACAATTCAAAGCCTTTTAAATTCATCATTACAGAGACACCAGACAAAAGCAAACGAGCACAGAGTCACTGAATCATAAACGATCCGGTGACATGAAAATATCTAAAGTGATGCAGCAGTGATGACGTCACCTGATCGTTTATGATCCAGTGACTCTGTGCTCGTTTGGTTTTGGCTGTTTTTTTATTTGTTTTTATATTCAATTAAAAAGGCTCTGAATTTTTAAATATTGATCCAAAAAGGCTACGAATTAAAAAAAAAATTGAATAATTGAAATTAAAACTAAACAAATATTGAATAATTGAAATTATTTCAACCTTTCAATATATATATATATATATATATATATATATATATATATAAAACAAATTCAACCATTAAATATTCTGATGGCACTGAAGTACTTCCATAGAATGTCTTGGTTTTTGGGCTTTGAGATATTGGACTCTGGGTTTTGTTACATTTTATCACATTACTACAAGTTTTATTTGAAAGGATTTCATAAGTGCTTTATTCTTGTTCTCTGTAATCAATTACTTTGGATTACAGTACGTAGTCAGTTACTTTAGACCACCTCGAGTACTTTAGATTACAGTACATAGTCAGTAACTTTAGACCACCTCGAGTACTTTAGATTACAGTACATAGTCAGTAACTTTAGACCACCTCAAGTACTTTAGATTACAGTACGTAGTCAGTTACTTTAGACCACCTCGAGTACTTTAGATTACAGTACATAGTCAGTTACTTTAGACCACCTCAAGTACTTTAGATTACAGTATATAGTCAGTTACTTTAGACCACCTCGAGTACTTTAGATTACAGTATATAGTCAGTTACTTTAGACCACCTCGAGTACTTTAGATTACAGTATATAGTCAGTTACTTTAGACCACCTCGAGTACTTTAGATTACAGTATATAGTCAGTTACTTTAGACCACCTCGAGTACTTTAGATTACAGTATATAGTCAGTTACTTTAGACCACCTCGAGTACTTTAGATTACAGTACATAGTCAGTAACTTTAGACCACCTCAAGTACTTTAGATTACAGTACATAGTCAGTTACTTTAGACCACCTCAAGTACTTTAGATTACAGTACATAGTCAGTTACTTTAGACCACCTCAAGTACTTTAGATTACAGTACATAGTCAGTTACTTTAGACCACCTCAAGTACTTTAGATTACAGTACATAGTCAGTTACTTTAGACCACCTCGAGTACTTTAGATAACAGTACATAGTCAGTAACTTTAGACCACCTCAAGTACTTTAGATTACAGTACATAGTCAGTTACTTTAGACCACCTCGAGTACTTTAGATTACAGTATATAGTCAGTTACTTTGGACCACCTCGAGTACTTTAGATTACAGTATAAAGTCAGTTACTTTAGACCACCTCGAGTACTTTAGATTACAGTATATAGTCAGTTACTTTAGACCACCTCGAGTACTTTAGATTACAGTACATAGTCAGTTACTTTAGACCACCTCGAGTACTTTAGATCACAGTACATAGTCAGTAACTTTAGACCACCTCGAGTACTTTAGATTACAGTATATAGTCAGTTACTTTAGACCACCTCGAGTACTTTAGATTACAGTACATAGTCAGTAACTTTAGACCACCTCAAGTACTTTAGATTACAGTTCATAGTCAGTTACTTTAGACCACCTCAAGTACTTTAGATTACAGTACATAGTCAGTAACTTTAGACCACCTCGAGTACTTTAGATTACAGTATATAGTCAGTTACTTTAGACCACCTCGAGTACTTTAGATTACAGTATATAGTCAGTTACTTTAGACCACCTCGAGTACTTTAGGTTACAGTACATAGTCAGTTACTTTAGACCACCTCAAGTACTTTAGATTACAGTATATAGTCAGTTACTTTAGACCACCTCGAGTACTTTAGATTACAGTATATAGTCAGTTACTTTAGACCACCTCGAGTACTTTAGATTACAGTACATAGTCAGTTACTTTAGACCACCTCTAGTACTTTAGATCACAGTACATAGTCAGTAACTTTAGACCACCTCGAGTACTTTAGATTACAGTATATAGTCAGTTACTTTAGACCACCTCGAGTACTTTAGATTACAGTACATAGTCAGTAACTTTAGACCACCTCGAGTACTTTAGATTACAGTACATAGTCAGTAACTTTAGACCACCTCAAGTACTTTAGATTACAGTACATAGTCAGTTACTTTAGACCACCTCGAGTACTTTAGATTACAGTACATAGTCAGTAACTTTAGACCACCTCGAGTACTTTAGATTACAGTACATAGTCAGTTACTTTAGACCACCTCGAGTACTTTAGATTACAGTATATAGTCAGTTACTTTAGACCACCTCGAGTACTTTAGATTACAGTACATAGTCAGTTACTTTAGACCACCTCTAGTACTTTAGATCACAGTACATAGTCAGTAACTTTAGACCACTTCGAGTACTTTAGATTACAGTATATAGTCAGTTACTTTAGACCACCTCGAGTACTTTAGATTACAGTATATAGTCAGTTACTTTAGACCACCTCGAGTACTTTAGATTACAGTACATAGTCAGTTACTTTAGACCACCTCGAGTACTTTAGATCACAGTACATAGTCAGTAACTTTAGACCACCTCGAGTACTTTAGATTACAGTATATAGTCAGTTACTTTAGACCACCTCGAGTACTTTAGATTACAGTATATAGTCAGTTACTTTAGACCACCTCGAGTACTTTAGATTACAGTACATAGTCAGTAACTTTAGACCACCTCAAGAACTTTAGATTACAGTACATAGTCAGTTACTTTAGACCACCTCGAGTACTTTAGATTACAGTACATAGTCAGTAACTTTAGACCACCTCAAGAACTTTAGATTACAGTACATAGTCAGTTACTTTAGACCACCTCGAGTACTTTAGATTACAGTACATAGTCAGTAACTTTAGACCACCTCAAGTACTTTAGATTACAGTACATAGTCAGTTACTTTAGACCACCTCAAGTACTTTAGATTACAGTACATAGTCAGTAACTTTAGACCACCTCAAATACTTTAGATTACAGTACATAGTCAGTTACTTTAGACCACCTCGAGTACTTTAGATTACAGTACATAGTCAGTAACTTTAGACCACCTCAAGTACTTTAGATTACAGTACATAGTCAGTTACTTTAGACCACCTCGAGTACTTTAGATTACAGTACATAGTCAGTAACTTTAGACCACCTCGAGTACTTTAGATTACAGTACATAGTCAGTTACTTTAGACCACCTCGAGTACTTTAGATTACAGTATATAGTCAGTTACTTTAGACCACCTCGAGTACTTTAGATTACAGTACATAGTCAGTTACTTTAGACCACCTCGAGTACTTTAGATTACAGTATATAGTCAGTTACTTTAGACCACCTCGAGTACTTTAGATTACAGTACATAGTCAGTAACTTTAGACCACCTCGAGTACTTTAGATTACAGTACATAGTCAGTTACTTTAGACCACCTCGAGTACTAATTTACTTTATATGCACAAGTCCAAAAGAAGAAACACAGAGCTAACATGTCTCTCTCAAGCAAAGAGCTGTTAGTTCGCTGGTATATCTTTGTCACAGTTTCACAGTTTATTAACTTAATCAAAATGTTTAAACCACGTTCTTATGTTGAATGATTTATTCAATTCAATTTAATTCAATTTTATTTAAAGTGTCTTATCATAACAAAGTTATCTCAAGACACTATACAGTTGAAATAAGACTACAGTTGATTAAGGAAAAATAGATCCAGCAATTCAACAAAGAGCAAGAAACAAAACACTGTACAGTGAGCTATGATGAGGAAAAACTTCCTTTTAGAAGCAGAAACCTCGAGCGGAACCAGACTCATTGTTGACGGCCTGCCGCTTTGACCGGCTGGGAGGAAGGATGGGGGGGTAGACAGATGGATAAGGAGAGGAGTGAGGGAGGATATAGTGAGAGAAAAGAGGAGAGTGTAGCAGGGTCCATGGGGGTGCTGGAGAGAAAATGTATTTATTCAAACAAGGACATTTATTCATGTCCTTGTTTACTGCTTCGACGGTGGTAACTGGATCGAAGACACACAAGCATTATAGTAATAATATTATATGTCGTAAATTTGATGAATATACTTTAGCTCAGGACTTTCCCATGGAAGTCTTGTTCTCTGATGTGACTTTGAGATTATTTGTAATAGCCTGAACAAATGTTATGGGTTTTTTTGTTTTTTTTTAAGTAATGAAATGCCAAAGTGTCACAAATTTTTAGGTGAAAATTCTATGAAGGTCTTTTCGAGGAAAGACAAATGACTAAAATTAAGATTTATATATACAATTAAACAGAAAACTGTATGTATTTCATGACACTATATAGTTGAAATACATTTTTGAGAGTAAACACAAACCAAAAGGTACTAGTTAAGTAGAGTTGCAGGTTTGATTCCTTTAACAACCGAAGCAAATCATGATGTCACTGAACATCTGGTCGAACCTGGTTTGACAACGTTGACGACGGTGAGTTCAGGTCGTCTCGTCGACTTCCTGTTTATGTTGAGCAGTCAAAGTTGTTTTCAGAATAACGATGCTGGTGCAGTTCTGCCGCCGCCTCAGTGTCGCAGCCAAATAAGAGCCAATTACGGCGCCCTCCCTCCTCGTCCTGATACCAGGACTTATTCTGAAGACTTGTCAGGGAGATGAGCGCGGAGATGGGTTTTGGGTCGCAGGTTTCCGACCCGCAGACGCACTCCAAACTAAACTTGTGAGAGAAAACACTGTGGCATCTTTCCTTGCCTGCCAATTACAGCTTCCACAGTCTTTAGAAAATCACAGAGTCTCACTAATCAGTCAGGAAAAGAAAGTGACTCGTGTCGTGTTTTGGAAAATAATTGGCTCGGAAGGGAAGCTGTGGCAACATTGACACAAGCGGCGACGGTGCAGTGAGTCTGCAGGAGCTCGACACTCGTGTTTCGTACGTCAACCGTGCATACTTTCTGGGCTCCATTTACACGTTAAATAGATTCAAGCGCTTACAGAGCAAGCAAATGTAAGTAAGTAAGTAAGTAATATTTATTTATATAGCGCTTTTCCAGACCAGGGTCACAAAGCGCTTAAACAATCAAAACAATACTCAAAAAAGTACATACTTTAAAGATCAAGATAATACTGAGAACAACACAGGAGTTCCAGAAATTCAAGGAAAAGCCTGAACAAATAGAAACTTCTTAAGATGTTTCTTGAAGGAGTCAGTAGATCATCAAACACAGATGTTTCTTGAAGGAGTCAGTAGATCATCAAACACAGATGTTTCTTGAAGGAGTCAGTAGATCATCAAACACAGATGTTTCTTGAAGGAGTCAGTAGATCATCAAACACAGATGATTCTTGAAGGAGTCAGTAGATCATCAAACACAGATGTTTCTTGAAGGAGTCAGTAGATCATCAAACACAGAGATGTTTCTTGAAGGAGTCAGTAGATCATCAAACACAGATGTTTCTTGAAGGAGTCAGTAGATCATCAGACACAGATGTTTCTTGAAGGAGTCAGTAGATCATCAAACACAGATGTTTCTTGAAGGAGTCAGTAGATCATCAAAAACATGTTTCTTGAAGGAGTCAGTAGATCATCAAACACAGATGATTCTTGAAGGAGTCAGTAGATCATCAAACACAGAGATGTTTCTTGAAGGAGTCAGTAGATCATCAAACACAGATGTTTCTTGAAGGAGTCAGTAGATCATCAAACACAGATGTTTCTTGAAGGAGTCAGTAGATCATCAGACACAGATGTTTCTTGAAGGAGTCAGTAGATCATCAAACACAGATGTTTCTTGAAGGAGTCAGTAGATCATCAAACACAGATGTTTCTTGAAGGAGTCAGTAGATCATCAAACACAGATGTTTCTTGAAGGAGTCAGTAGATCATCAAACACAGATGTTTCTTGAAGGAGTCAGTAGATCATCAAACACAGAGATGGTTCCAAAGCTTAGGAGCAACAGTCTGGAAGGATTTCTCTCCTCTGGTCCTGAGTCGTGTTCAGGAACCATAAGTAGATTCTGATCCACAGACCTCAGAGCCCGAGCTGGGGTGTAAGGCTGGATCAGATCAGTGATGTAAAACAGTAGTTTAAACATTACACCGTTTGGAAAATACTTTACTATAACGCAAATTAAAAAGGATAAGAGATATGAATTCAAATAGATATAACGGCAAATTAAAGGACAAAATGAACACTATTATGTTTAAAAGCTTAACTAACAGAGAAGGTTTGAATTAACTCCAGGTTGAGATTAAAGCAGAGATTATAGCGGAAACAGACTCGTCACACATGAAGCTGCTGATAAGAGATAAACTCACGATGTAAAATGAAACGTCTGACTGTATAGTCACGTCTGTACTAACACCTGAAGAAGAGCGATTTGCTGCGTTTATAGAATGTAAATAAAAAACATAATAACGATCATATGTGGACTTTTATAAATGCTGGATAATCAGCAGAACGACAAGATCTCACATGTAAACCCCTGAAGAACGGAGATCTTTAAAGATCAACAGTCAATGTTCAAACAGGATCAAAGTCATCACTTCAGCATTGATGGGAAAAAAAGCAATAATTCCTGCTCAATTTATTTCTACACAAATAGCTGACCTTGCACATTCAGGCGGGATTAATACCACAAATGTCCTCCACAATAATTACAAACCCTCGACGATGTCTCCGGTGTGAGGAGGAAGTCGTAAAGAAAAGATGAAATGGAGACATGAGGAGACGAACATGTGGTTTTGTTACCTTGTTAGCAGCCGATAGATTATGTTGCGTCTCAGAGGAACCTTTTCATCCAGTCAGACGACCTTTGAGCCCAGAGAGAGAGTCTCTGCACGGTCAGGAGCTTTAGGCCATTGAGATGTTGAGAGAGTGTGTGTGTGTGTGAGTGTGAGTGTGTGTGTGTGTGTGTGTGTGTGTGTGTGTGTGTGTGTGTGTGTGTGTGTGTGTGTGTGTGTGTGTGTGTGTGTGTGTGAGTGTGTGTGTGTGTGTGTGTGTGTGTGTGTGTGTGTGTGTGTGTGTGTGTGTGTGTGTGTGTGTGTGTGTGTGTGTGTGTGTGTGTGTGTGTGTGTGTGTGTGTGTGTGTGTGTGTGTGTGTGTGTGTGTGTGTGTGTGTGTGTGTGTGTGTGTGTGGTGTGCGTGTGTGTGTGTGTGTGTGTGTGTGTGTGTGTGTGTGTGTGTGTGTGTGTGTGTGTGTGTGTGTGTGTGTGTGTGTGTGTGTGTGTGTGTGTGTGTGTGTGTGTGTGTGTGTGTGTGTGTGTGTGTGTGTGTGTGTGTGTGTGTGTGTGTGTGTGTGTGTGTGTGTGTGTGTGTGTGTGTGTGTGTGTGTGTGTGTGTGTGTGTGAGTGTGTGTGTGTGTGTGTGTGTGTGTGTGTGTGTGTGTGTGTGTGTGTGTGTGAGTGTGTCCGGATCGTTATTCCACAGAAGGTCACGACGGTTGTCGGGAGGAAGATGCTTCATTCATCAGTCCATTGTGCAAATTGTGTTCCGTCCGGCGAGAGAGTGTGTGTGTGTGTGTGTGTGTTGCTTTTGTGTGTGTTCTTGTGTGTCTCTTTTCAATTAGTGGTTTAAATCAGCCCCGTGAGCTCATCAGTTACCAGTCCAAAAAAAATACGAGATAAAAAAAAAATACTGTACCAACTCTTTTGACTATCAAGTGGCATTTTACAAGGTAGAGGAAGTATAGCTATGATCTGTAGACTCCAATGACTGCCCTCTGTGCCTGTTCATCACACGTCAACATGATGTCATTCCACCCTCACTACACTCTCTTCTTCACCCATGAAGCAGTGTATTCAACAGCTTCAGAGTCAGAACACAATAAGATCAAGACTTGTGTGTGATTCACTCTGTATTGTGAGTCAACGAGCTTCGACTCGACTCTTGTTGTGTTTCTAACGGCATGAAACGTCCAAGCAGATCCTTTGAGTGGTCCTTCAGTGTTGGTTCACCTTCAGTATCAACTAGTTCAAAGTTCTCCTTTTAAAATAACCAGCAATTAATGTATCTGTTTTAACATTAAAAAATAAATCACATTATATTGTGCAGAAGGTTTTGAGTAGAAGGAGCAGCTTCAGTAAAAGCAAATACACTGTAACCTCCAAGTCGTCAGTTGTTGTTTTTTGACAACAAAAAGCTCCAGTTGGAAACAACCAATCGTGTCGAGTACGACTGTGAAGAGGAAAAGCTAAAATAGTTAAGACTTGGAGGAAGGTTTGGTTAAAAGTCACGACCCTCACACACTCCTCACAAGCATCCTCGTGCACAACCCTCACACACTCCTCACAAGCATCCTCGTGCACAACCCTCACACACTCCTCGTGCACAACCCTCACACACTCCTCGTGCACAACCCTCACACACTCCTCGTGCACAACCCTCACACACTCCTCACACACTCCTCACACACTCCTCACACACTCCTCACAAGCATCCTCGTGCACGACCCTCACACACTCCTCGTGCACGACCCTCACACACTCCTCGTACACTACCCTCACACACTCCTCACAAGCATCCTCGTGCACGACCCTCACACACTCCTCGTGCACAACCCTCACACACTCCTCACACACTCCTCGTGCACGACCCTCACACACTCCTCACAACCCTCACACACTGCACGACCCCTCACAAGCACTCCTCGTGCACAACCCTCACACACTCCTCACAAGCATCCTCGTGCACGACCCTCACACACTCCTCGTGCACGACCCTCACACACTCCTCACAAGCATCCTCGTGCACAACCCTCACACACTCCTCACAAGCATCCTCGTGCACGACCCTCACACACTCCTCACAAGCATCCTCGTGCACAACCCTCACACACTCCTCACAAGCACCTCTGCTGCACAACCCTCACACACTCCTCACAAGCATCCTCGTGCACGACCCTCACACACTCCTCACAAGCATCCTCGTGCACGACCCTCACACACTCCTCACAAGCATCCTCGTGCACAACCCTCACACACTCCTCCAAACGCTCCTCGTGCACAACCCTCACAGCATCCTCGTGCACAACCCTCACACACTCCTCACAAGCATCCTCGTGCACGACCACACTCACCGTCAATCGCTCGCCTTATAATGGAACATTTTTGGGTGAACATCATGAACTTCGTTTTTTAAGTACTTAATGAGTTTCTTTGTGTCTTATTTTCCAATTCTAAGAACTTCACCAAGAGGGAGGCGGCGGAGAAAGTGTTTTGGGAGAAAGTCAAAACCTTCTTTCTCTCCATCTTTGTCCGTTTACTAACGTTCTTTAATAGCGGCTGGAGGGTGAGAGCGGAGCAACATGATGTAATGGCAGCTGTCATTGTTCGTCAGCGCTGGATGTAAGCAGGGAAATGAAAGCGAAAGAAACAACCTGGAATTGTCACAGAATTTTCCAAGGCCAATTTCTGAAATGTTCAGAGAAACGACTTGGTATTCTAGAGAGTGTGTTTTTCTCATTTCTGTTTCAGGCTGCGAGCGTGTTGGACAGAGCCAGACAACCTCTTTGATTTTGATGTATTAGAGACATCAGCGGCGCGAGGCCTTTCGTATGAACCGTATGTGCGGCGAAGCTGGTCAGGGGTCCGATGGAGTCGCAGGAACATGCAACAGTGATCAGTTCATCAGCAACCATTGGGCTTCGATACAAACACGAACCATAAAAGTCAAGTTTTTATTACGTGATAACATGTTACAGCATTGATTCCACGCAGAGAGAAATGTGTCGATACTGTGCCTGCAGGTGAAGTCGTAACTGCTTTCTAAAGATGGAGTATTTCGGTCCAGGTGTCAGCCTGGACCTCCAGGCCATTTCTGTTGTATCGATTATTAAGGTCTGAAATGTTGTTTTCTTTTAAATCGATTTGAAAAACAACCAGAGTTTCTCCAACGTAACAATACTAGCATGTGCTTGACGTGTTAAGATGTTGTTTTATGCTTTGATCATTGAACTCAAGATGACCAACGAATGGTTAAGAGACTCCATGTTAGGTTACACTTTTATTCTTATTTTTATTGTTCCTCCACTTTCTGTCTCTTCTTTTATATTCGTCTAAGCCTCACAGATGACCAACGGCTGAAAATCATCTGAAATCAAGACCAACTTAATCCATGTTTTTGTGTCTTCTCGTCTGGTCTATTTACAGTTTATTTTGTGTCTAAACCAGAAGGATGTGTCTCGCCTGCAGTTCATACTAAACTCTGCAGCCAGAATTCTGAGCTGCTCTAGTAGAAGAACTCACATTTCTCCTTCAAACTCTTCACTAGTTTCTTTCAGGATCATTTTAAAATTCTGGTTCTTACTTTCAGATCTATTCATGGTCATCAGTGATCTGATCCAGACTTACACCCCAGCTCGGGCTCTGAGGTCTGTGGATCAGAATCTACTGATGGTTCCTGAACTTCTGGACCAGAGGAGAGAAATCCTTCCAGACTGTTGCTCCTAAGCTTTGGAACCATCTCTGTGTTTGATGATCTACTGACTCCTTCAAGAAACATCTGTGTTTGATGATCTACTGACTCCTTCAAGAAACATCTGTATTTGATGATCTACTGACTCCTTCAAGAAACATCTGTGTTTGATGATCTACTGACTCCTTCTAGAAACATCTGTGTTTGATGATCTACTGACTCCTTCAAGAAACATCTGTGTTTGATGATCTACTGACTCCTTCAAGAAACATCTGTGTTTGATGATCTACTGACTCCTTCAAGAAACATCTGTGTTTGATGATCTACTGACTCCTTCAAGAAACATCTGTGTTTGATGATCTACTGACTCCTTCAAGAAACATCTGTGTTTGATGATCTACTGACTCCTTCAAGAAACATGTGTGTTTGATGATCTACTGACTCCTTCAAGAAACATCTGTGTTTGATGATCTACTGACTCCTTCAAGAAACATCTGTGTTTGATGATCTACTGACTCCTTCAAGAAACATCTGTGTTTGATGATCTACTGACTCCTTCAAGAAACATCTGTGTTTGATGATCTACTGACTCCTTCAAGAAACATGTGTGTTTGATGATCTACTGACTCCTTCAAGAAACATCTCAAGACACTTTGATTTCAGCTTTTCCTTGATTCTCTGAGACTCTTGTGTTCGTCTCAGTGTTTTATTGACCTTTAAGGTATATATTTTATTGAGTATTGTTTTGATTGTTTAAGTGTTTTGTGACCCTGGTCTAGAGAGCTCTATAAATATAAATGACTTACTTACTTCTTACTACTTCAACCACTTTAGTCCAAACTTGTGGACAAGTTCAAAGGAATTCTTTAGTAAATCTTTTTGCAAATATATTCTCTTTCAACCTTTTTGCATTTTTTTATGCCACTGTTCCTGTCATCTATGGCGACACACCCAGAAACATATCTGCGAAGGTTGTGAATAAAAAAGAAATAGACTTTGTGGTACCTCGTAGTCCAGAAGACTGAACTAACGGCAGAAAATTATCTTAAATATATATTTGCAATGTTTTCCTTCTTTATACCCTTTGTATTCGTGCATTGACTGATGGCTTCGTACCTGCACTCCACGGTAACTTGGCAACTCTGAGTGTCCTTCACTTAATCCTCTAATAACTCTGGTGAACAAATAGACTCGCGGCGCTCTTCTGTTCACGCGTGTCTATAACATGTTCGTCCTTTTCCCATAATGGGACTTTAAAGAGCGGATCTGGTCGTCGCAGCTCAAGGTTAAAGATAAGAGGAACAATGATTGAGGAACACGGCGTCCCATAAAGACCACGCCGGCACTCAAAGTTCTCCTCCTGATAAAGCAGTCCTTTATAGTTTCCCAACGTTAATGACCGTCTCATTAAACGTTATACGGCTGAAGGAGAGCTTCGTCTCTTCGGCGGCTCAAAGTAATTCTTGATTAATTCATTGGAAGGCTTCACATTGCTAACAGCTCATTACGTTCCCGGGCGGCGAGGAAGAGGAGATTCTCGCCTTCCTGTCTCTGGAAACATCTCTGAGTGGAGAGGAAGAGACAGTTGGAGAAGAGAGAGCCACGGGTTCTGAAGCTGCTGGGAACGAGTCGTTCAAAGGTGAATAAAGTCTGTTTAACGCTGAAGCACTTTGACCAGTGAGCGGATCAAGTCGTCAGGTGTGATTTGAAAGTGTCGTCCTGACATTTATCATCATTTCAACAATGACTAACTGCTAATAATTAGTGATGTGTCAGACAAAGCTTCATGAGGCATCAGCAATTATAGAGGTCAGTAGGTTTCACTCTAGTTATAGCAACAAGGTTTCAAAATAATATTTGTTCAAGTCAAAACAATATAGAGCAAAGAGTGACAACTAGTGGACTCTGAAGATAATGACACTGTTTCATGAAGCTTCATCAACACATCACTACCATCTAGTGGACTCTGAAGATAATGACACTGTTTCATGAAGCTTCATCGACACATCACTACCATCTAGTGGACTCTGAAGATAATGAGACTGTTTCATGAAGCTTCATCAACACATCACTACCATCTAGTGGACTCTGAAGATAATGACACTGTTTCATGAAGCTTCATCAACACATCACTACCATCTAGTGGGACTCTGAAGATAATGACACTGTTTCATGACTTCATCGACACATCACTACCATCTAGTGGACTCTGAAGATAATGACTCTGAAGATAATGACACTGTTAAACTGTTCATGAAGCTTCATCAACACATCACTACCATCTAGTGGACTCTGAAGATAATGACACTGTTTCATGAAGCTTCATCAACACATCACTACCATCTAGTGGACTCTGAAGATAATGACACTGTTTCATGAAGCTTCATCAACACATCACTACCATCTAGTGGACTCTGAAGATAATGACACTGTTTCATGAAGCTTCATCAACACATCACTACCATCTAGTGGACTCTGAAGATAATGACACTGTTTCATGAAGCTTCATCAACACATCACTACCATCTAGTGGATTCTGAAGATAATAACACTGTTTCATGAAGCTTCATCGACACATCACTACCATCTAGTGGACTCTGAAGATAATGACACTGTTTCATGAATGGATGGATGGATGGATGGATGGATGGATGGATGGATGGATGGATGGATGGATGGATGGATGGATGGATGGATGGATGGATGGATGGGTGGATGGATGGATGGATGGATGGATGGATGGATGGATGGATGGATGGATGGATGGATGGATGGATGGATGGATGGATGGATGGATGGATGGATGGATGGATGGATGGATGGATGGATGGATGGATGGATGGATGGATGGATGGATGGATGGATGGATGGATGGATGGATGGATGGATGGATGGATGGATGGATGGATGGATGGATGGATGGATGGATGGATGGATGGATGGATGGATGGATGGATGGATGGATGGATGGATGGATGGATGGATGGATGGATGGATGGATGGAGAAGGCAGTTAGATAGAAATCAATGTTTTATGCTGAATATGTCAAAGAAAGTACTTAATAGTAATACGTAAACTGTGCTTGTAGAAATAAATAAAAAATTGAGATTAATGAACACACTTGTAAACAGATAGTCAGCAGCTGACGATCTTTATTTCTCAGCAGTTTAAAAGTGTCCACAGTTACACTGTGTTCATAAATATCAAGATTTACACATGCTTTTTTCCTTCATTCTCACCAGGAAATAACGACTCACCTGCTCACATTAAAATCCTTTTCGATCTCGTTCCTCCACGGACCCATAAACCAAGATCTACTTTCGCATCTCAACGTTTTGTAGTGAAGCATGTTTTCTCGTAACATCATTCTGTTGCTCTGAGCGTCTTAAAGTGGACTCAGCTGTCGGACCACACTCGTCACGTCAGCGAGCATAAAGAATTTCTCCCATTTAGCAGCGAAGACACACAACAAGGCAGCGAAGAGACGTTACATCATGGTTTTCTTTTATAGCAGAGGACGCTCGGCTCTTTGTTACTTTGCTCCACCATTAATGTCCGTGGACGACAAACCAATGGAACTGAATTCTCTTTATCTCCGTTTGATTCCTCTGACGCTGGAAAGAATCACTTCAGTGTCGTTGTTGTTGTTGTTGTTGTCTTGACTCCATGTGAAGCTAATGTGTTCATGCGTGTTGTTGTGACCTTGAATGACCTTCTATGAATACACCTGATTAACTGAGAGTTCTCTCGTTCTTTTCATCTCAGGAAACATTTGTCGGAGACTTCGTGAAAAGAAACACAAAAAGCTCAGAAGTGAATCAAACGATTCATGAAAACAGATTGTTGTTGTGTTCAGTGGTTGTATTTGGATTCACATCTTTTGAAAGTAACAAAAATTGTTTGTGAAGCTTCTTCGTGCGTCTGCTTGAACCATCTACGGTGGCCTTGAAGGGCAAAACCTTGAAACTTGACTTCACAAAATTGCAATACATTTTATTGTAATAGTATTTTTTTTTTTGACGATACTGTATCGCTATTGCACAGCACTGTTTCTATTTTTAATCATTTTTATTTTTCAAGCTTTCAAATGTTTTATTTAATCATAGTTATTATTTGTTTTGAGTAGCCAGATACCGACGATGACTGAGGACGAGAGGATACAGAGAGTCCAGCAGCTTTTAAACCTGATGTTGATTCTGATAAAGACGAACAAAAACGAAATAAAAAAATAAAAAAAACCTCCTTCAACTGAACTGTGGAGCGAGTGAAAAAACAAGAGTTTCAAACCAACGTCAATGAATCACGTTTTCCTTTCAGCTGTTTTCAGACCATCTTCATAGAATCATGAAACCCGGGAAGATGGACAACATCACGTCACCGAAGAGAACAAGCTTTAGGGAAACTAAACAACATCCCTCGTGACACGTTTTGAAATATTTCTTATTGTTCTGTTTATTAGTTTAGCCTTTATTTTGTTGTGTAAATGTAATTGATCACATGTGATAAAAAATGCTAAGTCCTTAAAGTGATATTCAAGTTTAAATGTCACTAATTTTCTCTAGAAACTATTTTAAAATATAAACTTATTTAAGTTTCTTAGAAACAATTATTCTCATGTGAAAGTATTTGGATGTTTTTAAGTCGTTTTTTTGGGCGAAGACGACTGAGCTCCAGTCGCTATTGCTGCTCAGATGAAGCTTCATGAAACATTATCCTCAGAGTCCACTAGATGGTAGTGATGTGTTGATGAAGCTTCATGAAACAGTGTCATTATCTTCAGAGTCCACTAGATGGTAGTGATGTGTTGATGAAGCTTCATGAAACAGTGTCATTATCTTCAGAGTCCACTAGATGGTAGTGATGTGTTGATGAAGCTTCATGAAACAGTGTCATTATCTTCAGAGTCCACTAGATGGTAGTGATGTGTTGATGAAGCTTCATGAAACAGTGTCATTATCTTCAGAGTCCACTAGATGGTAGTGATGTGTTGATGAAGCTTCATGAAACAGTGTCATCATCTTCAGAGTCCACTAGATGGTAGTGATGTGTTGATGAAGCTTCATGAAACAGTGTCATTATCTTCAGAGTCCACTAGATGGTAGTGATGTGTTGATGAAGCTTCATGAAACAGTGTCATTATCTTCAGAGTCCACTAGATGGTAGTGATGTGTTGATGAAGCTTCATGAAACAGTGTCATTATCTTCAGAGTCCACTAGATGGTAGTGATGTGTTGATGAAGCTTCATGAAACTGTGTCATTATCTTCAGAGTCCACTAGATGGTAGTGATGTGTTGATGAAGCTTCATGAAACAGTGTCATTATCTTCAGAGTCCACTAGATGGTAGTGATGTGTTGATGAAGCTTCATGAAACAGTGTCATTATCATCAGAGTCCACTAGATGGTAGTGATGTGTCGATGAAGCTTCATGAAACAGTGTCATTATCTTCAGAGTCCACTAGATGGTAGTGATGTGTCCACATCACATCCACTATCCCAGTTTCACAGGGCGAGAGGCAGGGGATGCCAGTCTGTCTCAGGACACACAAGGACAGACAACCATTCACACACACACTCATACCTACGGACAAGTACTCAATCCACCTCTGTATTTTTTTGGACTGTGGGAGGAAACCGGAGTGTCCGGAGTAAACCCACTAACACGAGTAGAACATACTAACTCCACACTGAAATGTTGCCTCATAAAGTTAATTTCACAGTAACAGTCGATTTAATCACGTGCGTCAAACAGTGACACGAGGTTTATTTGAGCATGAAACTGTTGATTCCAGTAAGTGAGCTGCATATTATTTCATCCTCGGCTCCTTCCTCGCTCGTTACACTCCATTATTTCAGCGTCTGCTCATTGACAGCGACTCGGGTCACAGGAACCCGCGGGCTGAGATAATTACACGATGACATGTCTTGCTCGGCAACACGCTGCCCGTCAACTCCGCTCGCGAGACGGAGACGCAGACATGCGGCGACACGAGGGAAGAAGAAGAAGCTTCGACTCCACCGTCTGAGCAGAGACTCCAGCCTTCATCCGTGAAGATGATGATGATGGACGTCCAGGTCATGTGACGCGCCCCCCGCGGAGCGCCGACTCCTCCAGGAAAGGCCTGCGACGTGACGGGAGGATGGAATTAGACGGTGCTGGAGGTGGAAGGTTCAGCCGGAGGAGCCGCGATGAACGAGCGATGACAGTCGTCTGCTCGTGTGCAGCCAGAGCTCCTGCAGGAACTCACCTGACAGACGACGACCAGGAAACTGCTGGTGAGGGTCTCAGGTGAGATGAAGATGTGTTTCATCAAGAATCACACGATATCTCTGCAGATGTTGTAGGTCAAGTTTTCTCGCTTCCTTTCAAGCGTCACAGACACGTGTGTAGAAATCATTGAAACATTTTTATTGACATTTCTTTCAAGCATTTGATTGTTGTTTTTTTTCCAATAATTGAGTAATTGTATGTTTTTTTAATTTTCAAAATGATTCTTTTAGGTTTTATGTACCTAAGCAAATACCTGGCTCTGATTATAAAATGTATTTTAATTGAATTTGAAATATTACAGTTTAATATCATCATAATTCCTATAATCCTTCTTTGAAATTCTTTTTTTATTTTTTATTTCGTTGATTTTTTTCAATTTAATTAAAATAAATATTGGTTTACATGTTGGTACAACAATTGTATGTTGAATTTGAAAGTATACCAATAAGAAAATATTCAATTTAGAAAAACTTATTTTTCGGTTATTTAAATAAACAATATTAAGCTCTAAGAGTAAAAAATGTAATAATGATAATAAAAATTATGAATTAAATTATTAAATGAATAAAAAAAACTGTATTTTATTACATACAAAATTAAACTAATAAATCAAATAAAACATTTAAAATTAATTTTCCATTGTACATTCTGATATATAATGTTATACATAACATACATGGCGATGTATGGATTAGTCATGAACAACATGGACGTCACAGAATTCTAACAAAAGAAAACTAACAGCTGCTTCCTTTTCCGGTCCCTGATCATTGGGGCGAGACTTACGACCTGCTTTTCAGACACATAGAGAGAAACCTTGTCCAAGGGCTGCTGGTTCTATTCCTTCAGTGGATGTTCATGAGCCTGGTCTGCGAGGCTTTGTATTCACTTCCTACGCTCCGACTCATGTGACGAAGTTATAATGTATGAAAGTTATGAAACATTGTATAAAATGATTTTTGTCTGAATAATTAAATCCTGTGGGTCCTGGTGGTGACTGAGGACGAGAGGATACAGTGAGTCCAGCAGCTTTTAAAGCTGATGTTTGGACATATTTTGGTTTTAAAACAAATGAAAGCAGTTACGACTTTGTCAAGAGTCATGTGGTCTGTAAATACTACAACACCAGAGTCAAGTACTGGACAATACTACACATATATCCTTGTTACCACACCATCACAACACCAGAGTCAAGTACTGGACAATACTACACACATATACTTGTTACTACACTATCACAACACCAGAGTCAAGTACTGGACAATACTACACATATATACTTGTTACTACACTATCACAACACCAGAGTCAAGTACTGGACAATACTACACATATATACTTGTTACTACACTATCACAACACCAGAGTCAAGTACTGGACAATACTACACATATATACTTGTTACTACACTATCACAACACCAGAGTCAAGTACTGGACAATACTACACAATATATACTTGTTACTACACTATCACAACACCAGAGTCAAGTACTGGACAATACTACACATATATACTTGTTACTACACTATCACTGTACACTATATGCAGTGTACTTATATCGTGATAAATATCAACACACTCTTGACAAGCAAACACACGTCGGTCAAGTTTACTAAAAACAAGTAAAAGTACACAAACTGTATGTGTCGTGTTGTTGCAGAAACACCAGCTCGGAGCTTCTGCTGATTCATTGTTAAAGTGAAATACATTTTTATAGATTTAACTTTTGGTTATATTCAGGTTGTACCATTTTATTTGAACAGTTTCTCTCTGAAGGTCTAATAATGGCAACATTTAACACGTCCATGATGTAAAAAAGTTTAAAGACCCCTGAACTTTTTTTATGGCAAACTATTCATTTACTTCTTTGTAAAACTAGACTTTTTAACGCCGTTGATGCTACTGTCGTCTCGCGCTGAAGCGGCTTCAGTGTGTGGCTCGACTCACAGATCATCTCATGCTGGCGAGTGAGTCCAACGTCGTCCAAAGAAATAAAAAGATATTCATTATTATTATTGTCCACCAGGATGGAAATCAACCTGACAATAGTGTAGTTGTTGATTCAATTTGATCTTCTTTCATAAACCAGACTCTTTTGTCTCTCCAACTGTTCCGGCAGCTGCTGAACCCCTGAGTCCACTTGAGTTTGGAGGTTCCCCCTCATCTGCTCTCGTCATTCATCCTCCCACGGACACGCGAGCGAAAGAGTTGAACAAAGAGACAGAATCCTCACTGCTGAGTGTCTTTCTACTTCTCCCAGGAAGGGTTTCAGCACCACGGAGAGCTCCCGGTCCGGCCGCGACACTTTGAATCCTGTTCACACGGAGATGAAGGTTCGTCTGTTGGTCGGGAGAAGATGTTTCAGTGAAGAGAACACGAGATGCTGAGGTTATGATGAATGAGATAAATAATGAATGGGTGACATCTGCCTCTCGCCCCGGGTAGCTGGATGTCCACAGTCATCAAATGTTTTTTATCAAGCCAGTAACGTTGAATATTTAGAACATTTTTTTTGAAAATTAAACAGAAAGTTCTCAGTCAATAACCTTTTAAAGGAACAGGAAGTAAAGCATGAAGTAAAGCATGAAGACTGAACTACAAGTTCATCAGGTATTGATGAGTGACTTTTATTAATTTGTGTGAACTTCTCTTTAGTCGATGGTTGGTTGCAGTCATGACTGTTAGCATGCTACCACTAGATGGTAGTGATGTGTTGATGAGGCTTCATGAAACAGTGTCATTATCTTCAGAGTCCACTGGATGGTAGTGATGTGTTGATGAAGCTTCATGAAACAGTGTCGTTATCTTCAGAGTCCACTAGATGGTAGTGATGTGTTGATGAAGCTTCATGAAACAGTGTCATTATCTTCAGAGTCCTCTAGATGGTAGTGATGTGTCGATGAAGCTTCATGAAACAGTGTCATTATCTTCAGAGTCCACTGGATGGTAGTGATGTGTTGATGAAGCTTCATGAAACAGTGTCAGTATCTTCAGAGTCCACTAGATGGTAGTGATGTGTTGATGAAGCTTCATGAAACAGTGTCATTATCTTCAGAGTCCACTAGATGGTAGTGATGTGTTGATGAAGCTTCAGGAAACAGTGTCATTATGTTCAGAGTCCACTAGATGGTATTGATGCGTTGATGATGCTTCATGAAACATTGTCGTTATCTTCAGAGTCCACTAGATGGTAGTGATAGGTTGATGAAGCTTAATGAAACAGTGTCATTATCTTCAGAGTCCACTAGATGGTAGTGATGTGTTGATGAAGCTTCATGAAACAGTGTCATTATCTTCAGAGTCCTCTAGATGGTAGTGATGTGTCGATGAAGCTTCATGAAACAGTGTCATTATCTTCAGAGTCCACTAGATGGTAGTGATGTGTTGATGAAGCTTCATGAAAAAAGGGAAAAATTTTCAGAGTTTTGATGAGCTTCATGAAACAGTGTCATTATCTTCAGAGTCCACTGGATGGTAGTGATGTGTTGATGAAGCTTCATGAAACAGTGTCATTATCTTCAGAGTCCACTAGATGGTAGTGATGTGTTGATGAAGCTTCATGAAACAGTGTCATTATCTTCAGAGTCCACTAGATGGTAGTGATGTGTTGATGAAGCTTCATGAAACAGTGTCATTATCTTCAGAGTCCACTGGATGGTAGTGATGTGTTGATGAAGCTTCATGAAACAGTGTCATTATCTTCAGAGTCCACTAGATGGTAGTGATGTGTTGATAAAGCTTCATGAAACAGTGTCATTATCTTCAGAGTCCACTGGATGGTAGTGATGTGTTGATGAAGCTTCATGAAACAGTGTCATTATCTTCAGAGTCCACTAGATGGTAGTGATGTGTTGATAAAGCTTCATGAAACAGTGTCATTATCTTCAGAGTCCACTAGATGGTAGTGATGTGTTGATGAAGCTTCATGAAACAGTGTCATTATCTTCAGACTCCACTAGATGGTAGTGATGTGTTGATAAAGCTTCATGAAACAGTGTCATTATCTTCAGAGTCCACTAGATGGTAGTGATGTGTTGATGAAGCTTCATGAAACAGTGTCATTATCTTCAGAGTCCACTAGATGGTAGTGATGCGTTGATGATGCTTCATGAAACATTGTCGTTATCTTCAGAGTCCACTAGATGGTAGTGATAGGTTGATGAAGCTTAATGAAACAGTGTCATTATCTTCAGAGTCCACTAGATGGTAGTGATGTGTTGATGAAGCTTCATGAAACAGTGTCATTATCTTCAGAGTCCACTAGATGGTAGTGATGTGTTGATGAAGCTTCATGAAACAGTGTCATTATCTTCAGAGTCCACTAGATGGTAGTGATGTGTTGATGAAGCTTCATGAAACAGTGTCATTATCTTCAGAGTCCACTGGATGGTAGTGATGTGTTGATGAAGCTTCATGAAACAGTGTCATTATCTTCAGAGTCCACTAGATGGTAGTGATGTGTTGATGAGGCTTCATGAAACAGTGTCATTATCTTCAGAGTCCACTGGATGGTAGTGATGTGTTGATGAAGCTTCATGAAACAGTGTCATTATCTTCAGAGTCCACTGGATGGTAGTGATGTGTTGATGAAGCTTCATGAAACAGTGTCATTATCTTCAGAGTCCACTAGATGGTAGTGATGTGTTGATGAAGCTTCATGAAACAGTGTCATTATCTTCAGAGTCCACTGGATGGTAGTGATGTGTTGATGAAGCTTCATGAAACAGTGTCATTATCTTCAGAGTCCACTAGATGGTAGTGATGTGTTGATGAAGCTTCATGAAACAGTGTCATTATCTTCAGAGTCCACTAGATGGTAGTGATGTGTTGATGAAGCTTCATGAAACAGTGTCATTATCTTCAGAGTCCACTAGATGGTAGTGATGTGTTGATGAAGCTTCATGAAACAGTGTCATTATCTTCAGAGTCCACTAGATGGTAGTTATGTGTTGATGAAGCTTCATGAAACAGTGTCATTATCTTCAGGGTCCACTAGATGGTAGTGATGTGTTGATGAAGCTTCATGAAACAGTGTCATTATCTTCAGAGTCCACTAGATGGTAGTGATGTGTTGATGAAGCTTCATGAAACAGTGTCATTATCTTCAGAGTCCACTGGATGGTAGTGATGTGTTGATGAAGCTTCATGAAACAGTGTCATTATCTTCAGAGTCCACTAGATGGTAATGATGTGTTGATGAAGCTTCATGAAACAGTGTCATTATCTTCAGAGTCCACTAGGATGGTAGTGATGTGTTGATGAAGCTTCATGAAACAGTGTCATTATCTTCAGAGTCCACTAGATGGTAGTGATGTGTTGATGAAGCTTCATGAAACAGTGTCATTATCTTCAGAGTCCACTAGATGGTAGTGATGTGTTGATGAAGCTTCATGAAACAGTGTCATTATCTTCAGAGTCCACTAGATGGTAGTGATGTGTTGATAAAGCTTCATGAAACAGTGTCATTATCTTCAGAGTCCACTAGATGGTAGTGATGTGTTGATGAAGCTTCATGAAACAGTGTCATTATCTTCAGAGTCCACTGGATGGTAGTGATGTGTTGATGAAGCTTCATGAAACAGTGTCATTATCTTCAGAGTCCACTGGATGGTAGTGATGAGTTGATGAAGCTTCATGAAACAGTGTCATTATCTTCAGAGTCCACTGGATGGTAGTGATGTGTTGATGAAGCTTCATGAAACAGTGTCATTATCTTCAGAGTCCACTAGATGGTAGTGATGTGTTGATAAAGCTTCATGAAACAGTGTCATTATCTTCAGAGTCCACTGGATGGTAGTGATGTGTTGATGAAGCTTCATGAAACAGTGTCATTATCTTCAGAGTCCACTAGATGGTAGTGATGTGTTGATAAAGCTTCATGAAACAGTGTCATTATCTTCAGAGTCCACTAGATGGTAGTGATGTGTTGATGAAGCTTCATGAAACAGTGTCATTATCTTCAGAGTCCACTAGATGGTAGTGATGTGTTGATGAAGCTTCATGAAACAGTGTCATTATCTTCAGAGTCCACTGGATGGTAGTGATGTGTTGATAGTAGTTTATTATTTTCCAGATGAAACTGTTTTGCATGTTCTAAAGATGAATTTAATTCAGATTTATTTATTGTAAAATATTTAAGTGAAGGAAGAAAATGTAAATGATACAAACTGTGACTGAATTGTAAGTAAATAAATAATGTTTCATCAATTGTTGGATAAAAATTGTACAAATGAATAAAAAGTAAAAGTTCATGAACCTTTCGATAACAAGAATTTAAATGAACTTTGAAGCAACAAGAGACAAAGACACAAAAAAAAGGACTGAGAAAAAAACATATTTTTAACAAAAACCCTTTACATGACAATAAATCAAATAATCACTCAATTCACACAGTTTTGAGGCAAAAGTCCACCGTTGGATAAATAAATATAACAATAAACATGAAAAACGATCACCGCAGCAAAAATATTGCAAAAGTCAATCGAGTAAATGAAAATTATTATAAAAGATGGAGAAAAAAAATCGAAATCGAAATACATACATAAACATGGAGGTAGATTTTTTGTTTTGTTTTACTATACAATTAAACAAATAGTAACTTCAATTAAAAAATATATATTTTCAATAAGAAAAGTAATTTCAATCAAAATTACGTTTTTGATCAAAAGAAAAAGGGGTTTGAAGTATTTTTTTAATTCAGTAGTAACTTTTTTTAAATAAATAATATCAACAAAAATGCCTCCATAGATAGAGATAAAATAAATAAATTATAATAAGTAAACAGAGAGAGGGTCATTAGTACAAAACAAATAAATGCAAACAATAGATAAATATAAAAGCATTATAAAGATTATTATTGTATTAGTTAAGAATTGATATCACATAAACTAGCGATGATTTCATTTCATTTTCATATGCAAAAATAATCATTATAATTATTGAGATTAACTGTAAAGTTGATTTAAAAATCAACAGAATCCCAAACAACCTTTATTGACACTCTCGCTCTGACAAGACCCACACGGCCAACAGTCTATGACATCACTGCGTGAGCTCTGACGTCACCGCAGCATCAGCACCGCGTCACGACCAGCAGCACAAAAACCTGGAGAGTTGAGACGCGCGAGCAGAAGAAGCGAGAGCGAGGAACCATCAGGAACTACCTCCGCGTTCTACCTCTTCCACGGAGCGAGGAGAGAGAGGAGGGGAAAGGGAGGAGGAGGAGGAGAGAGGCAGCATCAGCTGGATCAGTCACGTGACCGGAGCCGAGACGAACGAACCTCCGCATCTTCTCAGCGCCATTCTGTCTTTTCGCACATTTTTGTTGCAACCTTTTACTCCCGCGCGGTGAGTACATTTACACTCGCTTTTTTTGTAAGCGTTCTTTTTTTTATTTTTGGTCTTTTCGATTGCCCCTCTCCTGTTTTTTTCTTCTTTATTTTTCCTCCTTTGGCTGCTGTTTGCATTGAGCATTGCTGTGGTTTTTCTTCTCGTGCACAATTCAAGTTTCCAAGGTTCTGACTCAGGCTTTTGGGTTTAGGATTTTTCACACAAACGGTGGTTTTGACACATTTTGAATTATTATTTTTCTCTTTTTTTTTTTTAACCCTTTTTTTGTTTGTGTCGACTTTTGCTGTTGCTGTTTGCTTTGGTTTGCGTTTTGCGCTGTTGTTTGCACAGTTTTGTCATTTTGATGCGTCGGTTCGTCTCCGACATGTTTTACTTCATCTTCTCGCGGCTCATTTTTCAGAACCCGCTGACGTTTTAACTGGTACTTTTCTTGCAGCTGCTGTTTGTTTGTTTTCTTTTCAAGACGTTTTTTTTCACCTCCTTTTGCGTGTGGCTCCAGGTTTGGACCGGATGGTACCGTCTTTTTTTTCACACTCGTAGGTGGACGTAAAGAGTTTTGATTCTTGGGGTTTTTTTGTTGCTCCTCGAGGATGAAAAGACATTTTCCTCTTTGCAGGTATTTTCTATGAGTGTTACAATAAAGAAAAGGCGACATGAATATTCACCTGTGGCTGCTCTCTTATTATCTGAGATGTTTACATGAGTTTCTATGGATGTCATGGAGCTCCATAGCTGCAGAAACACATGAGACTTTAATGGTCATTTAAACATGAAGTCCAGGTGAAGCCAGAGATGAACCAGTGGTTCTACTTCTAGCAGCGAGGGATGGTTTTGTGTGAACGTCAACTGAGATTAAGAAGCTTTGACTCGTGAGAACCATCTTTTATGAAGTAGTGAATCTTCCACGAGAAGCATCCAGAGTTTCAGCAGCGAACGAACCTTTAAACGGCGTCACGACGAGTCAAGTTTCAAAATGTTGAAAGTTTAAATAATACACGAGGATTATTAGACACAGATTTCTCGTCCGTCAGGGAAACGTTTCCTCGACGAAGACACGTTTCGTTGAGATGTTTTGTAGCTTCTTAGCTCAACGTTTGAGCCTCACAGGGTCGCGTTTGGTTCTTTTATAAAGTACAACAACAACAACAACAACAACAACAACAACAACATCTTGGCTGGAAACTGTTTCCTGGATTGATAGTAATTCGACGTCCTTATATGGTCACGTCCCGTCATCGTATGTATTTTTCAAACCGAGTGAATAATTCAAGAAAACGAGGCTCGACTTGAATCACAAAAACGACTGCTTTCGTCGGAAAAGAAGAAAAACGATGTCGTCGGCAAAAAAAGGGAGAAAATGAACGGACGCAAAAAATGAAAGTTTCAGGTTCTAAAAAATGATATTTAAAGGAAGAATTCCGAGCTTTGTTCAGGAACGTTGTTGTTTTAGCGTTTGAGGTCGTAGCGTCTTAGCTCAGCTCTAGATGGTTGTATGTCGTCTTTATCTCCTCTCCACACCTCTTTCTTCCCTCGCTTTTACTACAAACTTCTCGACATGCTCTGATCTTCTACACTCTCAGCTCACAACTCTTGTGTTGTTCTCAGTTGTATCTTAATCTTTAAAGTATGTACTTTATTGAGTATTGTTTTGATTGTTTAAGCGCTTTGTGACCCTGGTCTGGAAAAGCTCTATAAATATTTCCTACTTACTTACTCACTGTCATCGGATACATCTTTACTACTATATTAATCATCGTGAATAAGGAACATATTCTCTCTTCAGGTCTTGTGTTCCGTCCTGCCTGCACTCTCTTCTTCACCTCCGTCTGTCTCTCATCTGTCACTCAAATCACAGTTTGTGCTGAAAGTCTGGATCGTTTCATCGATTGAATTCATTTCAATGCACTTTTGTCGATTTACTCCCAACAAAGTAACACGAAAAATGTTCTGGGATTTGAACCAAGGACCCGATAGATTCAAATCGATGGAACGATTCTATATTTCTGAAGCTCGACGTCTTCCTGAATGACCTTGACAGTTATTTTAAAGAATAGTTTCATCAATGAAAACATTGAGAAAAATACACAAATGTAAAAAATAGTTTAAGAAAACAAATGTTTTAATAGAATTTCATGAAAAATGTTCCAACTGACCAGTGACTGATGAGCTAGTGTCTACTTTTCTAAAAAACAAGTGCTTTTATTATAAATATCCTTTCAAAACATACTTTTATGGTTTGAATGGACTCGTGATGAGAATCTACAACACGAGGATTCAATGTCCACTGACGTCACAAACTGTTTATTTTCTAGTTGATGAAGAAGGTTGAAGGTTCGAATCCACTCGCAGCAACTGGTTTTGTTTGAGTTTCTTCTGAGAACTCTGGTTTCCTCCCTAAATGTGACGGAGGACGAGCATACGTGCGAGCGGCTGTCTGTCTTTATGTTCTGAGATGGACCGGGATCCTTTCCAGGGTCTCCTATGTCTCCTTCCAAAATAGCTGGGATTGTACTGGTGGAGACGAGGAGGAGAGTTAGAGGAATATTACAGTCTAGTTGTAACTCCTTGAATCCAAACACTCGACTCAACGCTGCAGATGATTCTCCAGATTAAGAGTCACGAGGTCAGAGAAGATCATGGATCGTTGTCTGAAGTCATGAGTTCTAATCCTCCGTCAGATTTAACTCCAGATCGGCGCCGCGTAAATGATCCATCAATCACTTGTAATCTGGACCGTTTTTGGTGTTTGACACTGAGATGGGATTGTCGAGACGTTACACAACTGTGTGTGTTTTCTTTCAGACCCTTCCAGGGTCGACGGTTCCAGGAGGAAGACGTCTGAGGGAACAATTAACATTTTTACTCTTTTACTCATTTATTTCGTTTTTATAAAAAATGTGTTTTAAAGGATAAATGGAAACTTTTAAACATCAATAAAATGTTTTTTTTTAACAAATTAATATAAGAAAATAAATATAAACTCACAGGAAGACATTATTATTATTATTTTTATTTTTATTTTTATTTTTATTTTTATTTTTATTTTTATTTTTATTTTTATTTTTATTTTTATTTTTATTTTTATTTTTATTTTTTTTTTTATTTTTTATTTATTAATTATTATTATAATTTTTCTTTTTTATATATCAGTCACTACTATTTAAATTAATAATAATTAATTAAGGATATTAATAATTAATAATGTTATTGTTTCACGAAACATCTTCACTGATAATAACTACAAACACTTGCTTCGTCAGAAGAAAAAGTCAGTGATGATTTTGTTAGATTTATATTTGAAACATTTCTTGTTTTAGCAAACGTCTTATTGTAGCCATTAGCTCAGCTTTCCTTGTCTGATGAAGTCGAATGTCGGTAGAAAATTCATCTTGACGAATAAACTTTTCTTCTTATCATAGATAACAATAATAACAATAAAATAACACTATTATTAATTGAATATTTTCGTTATTCATAGTGTTTTGAATTCAATATATAAATGTCAGTATAATAGAGTCACTAAACCAACAGATCTCAGAGATACTGATCAAACTTTCAACCAATCACGATCCAGTATCTCTGTGATCTGTTGGTTTAGTGACTCTATTGTACTGACATTTATATATTGAATTCAAAACACTACGAATAACGAAAATATTCAATTTAGAAAATGTGTTTTTGAATTAGAACTCTGTGTAAAATATATACTTTTAATAAATTCATTAAAATATTACTCATCAATATATTCGATTTTTTAAATTAAATTATTAATTAATAAACAAATGGAACCTTTTTAATAGACAAATTGTTGAATTCCATGTTTAAAAATAAAATAATGAATGCTTGAAGAAATGAACAACTTTTCAATAAAAGTGAACAACATTTGAAAAACTGAGTGAGTATCGTGACGACTCTAGTGCTGTCCTGGGGTCACATGATCATCTCCAGATCTGTTGTCGTATCTTAAGTCAAGTCTAAGTGTACGACGAGTCCACGCGTGTCGGGGGCGTCGCCGACACGAGGCCTGGGCGCCATGATAGCAGCCATGGAGCCTCCTTCAGGCGCCGCTTCTTGTTATCAGCGCCAGCGCAGAGACGCTCTGGAGACGCTCTGGAGACGCTCTGGAGACGCTCTGGAGACGCTCTGGAGACGCTCTGGAGACGCTCTGGAGACGCTCTGGAGACGCTCTGGAGACGCTCTGGAGACGCTCTGGAGACGCTCTGGAGCCGCTGAGACGCTCTAGAGACGCTCTGGAGACGCTCGAGGCTCTGGAGACGCTCTGGAGACGCTCTGGAGACGCTCTAGAGACGCTCTGGAGACGCTCCGGAGACGCTCTGGAGACGCTCCGGAGACGCTCTGGAGACGCTCTGGAGACGCTCTGGAGACGCTCTGGAGACGCTCTGAGACGCTCTGAGACGCTCTGGAGACGCTCTGGAGACGCTCTGGAGACGCTCTGGAGACGCTCTGGAGACGCTCTGGAGACGCTCTGGCTCTGGAGACGCTCTGGAGACGCTCTGGAGACGCTCCGGAGACGCTCTGGAGACGCTCTGAGACGCTCTGGAGACGCTCTGGAGACGCTCTAGAGACGCTCTGGAGACGCTCTGGAGACGCTCTGGAGACGCTCTGGTGACGCTCGCTCTGGAGACGCTCTGGAGACGCTCTGGAGACGCTCTGGAGACGCTCTCCCTGGAGACGCTCTAGAGACGCTCCGGAGACGCTCTAGAGACGCTCCGGAGACGCTCTAGAGGACACTCCGGAGACGCTCTAGAGAGGCTCTAGAGACGCTCTGGAGACGCTCTGGAGACGCTCTAGAGACGCTCTAGAGACGCTCTAGAGACGCTCTAGAGACGCTCTGGAGACGCTCTGGAGACGCTCTGGAGACGCTCTGGAGACGCTCTGGAGACGCTCTGGAGACGCTCTGGAGACGCTCTGGAGACGCTCTGGAGACGCTCTGGAGACGCTCTGGAGACGCTCTGGAGACGCTCTGGAGACGCTCTGGAGACGCTCTGGAGACGCTCTGGAGACGCTCTAGAGACGCTCTGGAGACGCTCTGGAGACGCTCTGGAGACGCTCTGGAGACGCTCTGGAGACACTCTAGAGACGCTCTAGAGAGTCTCCAGAGCGTCTCTAGAGACGCTCTGGAGACGCTCTGGAGACGCTCTAGAGACGCTCTGGAGACGCTCTGGAGACGCTCTGGAGACGCTCTGGAGACGCTCTAGAGACGCTCCGGAGACGCTCTAGAGACGCTCTGGAGACGCTCTGGAGACCAGCCGAGAACATGATCTCTCTCTGACGCGCCTCAGAATGAATGAAACATGTCGACCGCGGGACGCGAACACAAAACCCTCCATCAGGACAATATTTGGAACATCGCGAGGTGAGCGACGCAGATTAAATATAGACGTCGAGTTAAAAGACGTGTAATTGATACGAGGTTTCAGTGAAGCTGTAATTACCGACGCGACTCGACGCCCTGAAGGCACCGCGGGTAACACGGGTCACAGCCGGGACTCGCACCAGCAACTCCTGGCAGGTTCATCAAAATAAGATCATGAATAAAAAACTTATTTGTCTCTGAACAACATCTATAGAGATGAGAATATATTTAACTTATAAATACAGTCGGAACAGAAATAAAAAAAAAGTATTTTATTATTAAAATTCAAAATTAATCAAATTTTCTAGTTTCTAAAGTAATTTCTTCTAATTGTATTCATCATTATTCTTTTTTTATTCAAATAACTGGTTAAACAGCTGATAATATTTAAGATTTTAACATATAATCACTTTATAATGACATTTATTTGTCATAAATTACTTTGATTTATTAAAAAAACACGACTCATCAGAATTACACTTAAGAGTCTTTCGCTCTTTGATTAAAGTTAATATTCAAAGTGTGTTTATGTTTTTCTATCACTTATTTTGTGTGTTTTCTTATTTCGTTCAGATTTAAATGTCTTGCTGTAGTTTATCAGAAACACAGTCACTGTTGCTGTGAAAGTCTTTTGTTTTCTTTGTGTTTCCAGCGACGATAGAAACACTTTTGGATAAAAGTCGCTGCAGGTTTTTTACTTGACGTGTTTAAACCACTTTATCTGATACTCGACTCGTGTTTTCTGTCTGAAGACACGCGTAAAAAGAGTCCATCAGTGAAGATCCGGAGACGTTGGACAGATGACCTTGATGTTGGTGGAGTCGGTGACCAATGAAGTATTGTTAAAGTACTGTAAGTACTGTAAAGATGAGCTCTGAGCTGTAAAAGTACTCGGTTCTACTTCACAAACCAAGGGTTTGAATCCCGTCTGACGATCGTTGTTTCACTCGTTTTCCTCTCAGACGTCGAACAGATTCTGATTATTTTGATTGAATTATTAAACGCTCGGGTCGTCAATCGAGCAAAACTCCGTCACGACGGTCATTGAAGGGGTCGCGAGAGCTTCAGGGACCTTCACAGCTTATTAGTAGAACGTTCTTCAGATGATTTGAAACTGTTTTGAGCGTCACGACCCTGGAGGTAATCGAAAGAACGTTTGTTTCTTATCATTCGTTCTCTGAAAGCATTGATACACAAGATTGAAAACATTGTGTCAGCAGAGTGTAACTGCAACTTGTCAGTGACCTTCTGTTGCTCCGTTGCTAAATGCAACATGAATATTTGATGATAAATCAAAGCAAATGTTTTTTCTTCCGTTTACTTCAAAGAGTCGACATCGAACCTTCTTCATATTTACATTCATGAACATTTTCCTCACTTATGGTGCAAACTCCCATGATGCCTTTCTACACACTGCTCTATTTAGTGACGGCTGATTGGTCGATACAATACTGTATTTAAATGATGCATTCTATGTCTAAGTCACCGACAGCTGTGATTGGTTGGCTGGGCGGCAAAGCATTACGGGAGCAGTTCAGGTCATTGTTACTGAGAGGTTGTTGAGCCTCAGGCTGAGTAGAGTTTGAGTTGAAATAAATGTTCATTTAAACAATTAAAGAAATGAAATATTCATTCATCTTCGAGGTTTTTTAATTGTTTTTAATTCCAAGGTTGTATTTAAAATATAACTACTGCAATAAACAAGAGACTTCTGTACTTATAAGAAAAAACTGACTCTGACCTGATGCTAAAAGTAGTTCCTGGTCATGTGACACCCACAGACTCTCCTGATTGGTCGTCCAGACAAAGTGAAGCAGTAATTAGTCATGACTGTAAAGCTTTAAACCTGTCATTATATAAAAATGTGAAGTGAAAGTAGCTTCTTTAACCCCTTGTGTTATACACATTTAGTATAACACAAGGCATGTCACAAACACATTTGTTTTTTTCAGCCTCCGGGTCACCTTGACCCTGATACAACACAAGGGTTTATAGGGTCCCAGGATTATTCAAGCTATCCCAGCTACATAGGGTAAGAGAGGCACACCATGTAGAAAGACTCTTGAAGTAAGACGGGGATGTTTTTGACGGGAGGAGACTAGCGTGTCCGGATGAGGTGAGAGTATCTGGTGTAATAACTCCAGAGTGAAGCCTGTCGTCCTCCAGAGACTCGGTGTAGAGCTTCTGCTTCTCATGAAAATCCTGAAGTCACTCAGAGGCCGAACGACAAACTCTGAATGTTCGACGCGTCGTGTTTGTCTTCGTGTCGTTCACCACTTGTTTGGCGCATCTTTGATCAGTCCTGCGCCGCGACCCCGGGGAGCTGGGAACGAAAGGACGGGATTACGCTTCAGTTGTGAGTTTGAGTCGCGCTTGGATGACGCTCTTGAAAATCTTGCATCAATTTACATTCTGTGGCAGATCTGTTGTCATCAGGTCTGGTCTGAAGACGGTCTCTGGTCTGAAGACGGTCTCTGGTCTGAAGACGGTCTCTGGTCTGAAGACGGTCTCTGGTCTGAAGACGGTCTCTGGTCTGAAGGCGGTCTCCGGTCTGAAGACGGTCTCTGGTCTGAAGACGGTCTCGGGTCTGAAGACTGTCCCGGGTCTGAAGACGGTCTCTGGTCTGAAGACGGTCTCTGGTCTGAAGACGGTCTCGGGTCTGAAGACGGTCTCTGGTCTGAAGACGGTCTCTGGTCTGAAGACGGTCTCGGGTCTGAAGACGGTCTCTGGTCTGAAGGGGCGGTGAAAGACGGTCTCTGGTCTGAAGACGGTCTCGGGTCTGAAGACTGTCCCGGGTCTGAAGACGGTCTCTGGTCTGAAGACGGTCTCTGGTCTGAAGACGTCTAGCGGTCTCGAAGACGTCTCTGGTCTGAAGACGGTCTCGGGTCTGAAGACGGTCTCTGGTCTGAAGACGGTCTCTGGTCTGAAGACGGTCTCTGGTCTGAAGACGGTCTCGGGTCTGAAGACGGTCTCTGGTCTGAAGACGGTCTCTGGTCTGAAGACGGTCGGTCTGAAGACGGTCTCTGGTCTGAAGACGGTCTCTGGTCTGAAGACGGTCTCGGGTCTGAAGACGGTCTCTGGTCTGAAGACGGTCTCTGGTCTGAAGACGGTCTCGGGTCTGAAGACGGTCTCGGGTCTGAAGACGGTCTCTGGTCTGAAGGCGGTCTCTGGTCTGAAGACGGTCTCTGGTCTGAAGACGGTCTCTGGTCTGAAGAAGGTCTCGGGTCTGAAGACGGTCTCTGGTCTGAAGGCGGTCTAGGGTCTGAAGACGGTCTCGGGTCTGAAGACGGTCTCTGGTCTGAAGACGGTCTCGGGTCTGAAGACGGTCTCTGGTCTGAAGACGGTCTCGGGTCTGAAGACGGTCTCCGGTCTGAAGACGGTCTCCGGTCTGAAGGCGGTCTCTGGTCCTCGGGACGTTCGGTCCGTCTGCACGAATCCATCACCGGCGGCGTAATGGTGTCTCTCCTCCCCTCTTGTCATTAAAGTGTAATTACAGAAGATCTCGCTGATGGTAAACAAGATTGTTTCATCGCGCTCTGCTCTCTCCGGTGCATTAATACGAGCCGTGACATCCGTCTGCACTTTCCTCGCGTCCCGGGTTCGGACCTCGGAGGCAGATTGTTTAGTAACAAGTATATATGTGTAGTATTGTCCAGTACTTGACTCTGGTGTTGTGATAGTGTAGTAACAAGTATATATATGTGTAGTATTGTCCAGTACTTGACTCTGGTGTTGTGATAGTGTAGTAACAAGTATATATATGTGTAGTATTGTCCAGTACTTGACTCAGGTGTTGTGATAGTGTAGTAACAAGTATATATGTGTAGTATTGTCCAGTACTTGACTCTGGTGTTGTGATAGTGTAGTAACAAGTATATATGTGTAGTATTGTCCAGTACTTGACTCTGGTGTTGTGATAGTGTAGTAACAAGTATATATATGTGTAGTATTGTCCAGTACTTGACTCTGGTGTTGTGATAGTGTAGTAACAAGTATATATATGTGTAGTATTGTCCAGTACTTGACTCTGGTGTTGTGATAGTGTAGTAGCAAGTATATATGTGTAGTATTGTCCAGTACTTGACTCTGGTGTTGTGATAGTGTAGTAACAAGTATATATGTGTAGTATTGTCCAGTACTTGACTCTGGTGTTGTGATAGTGTAGTAACAAGTATATATATGTGTAGTATTGTCCAGTACTTGACTCTGGTGTTGTAGTATTTACAGACTGCATGACTCTTGAAGTTGTAACTACTTTCATTTGTTTTCAAACCAAAATATGTCCAAACATCAGCTTTAAAAGCTGCTGGACTCACTGTATCCTCTCGTCCTCAGTCATCATTCTTCTTTAAGCTGTGGAGGATGTAACGACTTCTGCCATCTAGAGGCCGGAAGTTTAAATGCGACACAAAATTTAACAAATGCTGTAAATATTTTCATGTTAATTGTAAACAAATAAATAATCCACCCCTTTGACTCTCCACTAGTATTAGACCCCCGCAGCAGTAATGCAAAAATTTAAATAAAACTCAAGTAACTTTTGCATTTTTTTTATAAATCCATAAAAGAAAGGAAAACTGTGAAAGTCTGTTCTTGTCAGGGTTTCTCTTTTTGTCGTTGACAGCCTTTGAAAACTTTTATTAATACTTGTTACTTGGACTTGAATTTAAAATACAATCAACACAAACACACACGACATATTCTTTACTTTATACACAATCGTTTCCAAACCTGTTGCCGTTGAACTTTCTTCTCTTTCTCTCGCCTTGTTATTCTTTTCTTTAAAACTATGACTGTGAGTCTATAGCGCCACCTACTGTAGCGTCAGTGGAGAATGTTAAAAATCTTCCAGGCCTGATGAGAGACTTTATCGTGAGTCTCTTGATGGACGTGGATTCAAATCTATCAGACGAGATCGTTTGTGTTAAATCTCTGAAGATCTGAACCGACGAAGAACCGTCGAGTGATTTGATCGAAACAAGAGTCAATTCATGCTAAAGAGAAGCTTGTGTTCAGAGTTAGAAAGTTCATGTTTTAATTTAAGAATATAAAGTGACCTTTTCCACCTCAGTTTCTATTTGAATCTATTCTGTTGCTGAGAAAATGAAGATTTAAATACATGAAAAAAACAAAGTACACCAGAGTAAAGTACTCCACAATACTACACATATATACTGGTTACTACACTATCACAACACCAGAGTCAAGTACTGGACAATACTACACATATATACTTGTTACTACACTATCAAAACACCAGAGTCAAGTACTGGACAATACTACACATATATACTTGTTACTACACTATCAAAACACCAGAGTCAAGTACTGGACAATACTACACATATATACTTGTTACTACACTATCAAAACACCAGAGTCAAGTACTGGACAATACTACACATATATACTTGTTACTACACTATCACAACACCAGAGTCAAGTACTGGACAATACTACACATATATACTTGTTACTACACTATCACAACACCAGAGTCAAGTACTGGACAATACTACACATATATACTTGTTACTACACTATCAAAACACCAGAGTCAAGTACTGGACAATACTACACATATATACTTGTTACTACACTATCACAACACCAGAGTAAAGTACTCCACAATACTACACATATATACTTGTTACTACACTATCACAACACCAGAGTCAAGTACTGGACAATACTACACATATATACTTGTTACTACACTATCACAACACCAGAGTCAAGTACTGGACAATACTACACATATATACTTGTTACTACACTATCAAAACACCAGAGTCAAGTACTGGACAATACTACACATATATACTTGTTACTACACTATCACAACACCAGAGTCAAGTACTGGACAATACTACACATATATGCTTGTTACTACACTATCACAACACCGGAGTAAAGTACTCCACAATACTACAAACATATACTTGTTACTACAGTAGCAAGTATATGCTACTTTTCAGTTGTTATTACTTTCACTTCAGTCCAGGAGTCATGATCCTGAAGCTCACGGTTGTCGAGATAAACCTCCTAAGAGTCGCTTTGTGTGTTTTAATTCTGCGATAATAAGGTCGTGATCACAGAAGTCGAGCAGCTGCTGCACGATGACGCTCTGGAGGCCGGCGAAGCACATCCTGTCCTGCCTGAACCACCGCAGGGACTGAGCTCGCTCACCTGGGTCGGCCGTGAGCGGGTTCTGCCGGGATCAGCTGTTCCTGCTGCCGGGCCTGACGCTCTCAGCTGTCCCTCACCTGCCCGCGACCGGCTGTGGACGAGCCAGCGATCCAGTGGCGGACATGATGGATGACAGCGAGGAGGTCAAGCCGGGCGTCGAGCCACGTGCGGCTGGAGTTCGACTCCTCAGCGTTTATTTAAAGAGACGCTCGTTGTTCTTCCTCTTCGTGCTGAATATATGAATCCCTTGGTGTCGGAGGAAACACACGTTTTCATAACGTTCTGACAGAGATCTTGAAACATGACGTTTGAGAGCAAACTTTTGACAGTACTAGCTAACTAACTAACTAACTAACCAACCTTCTACCAACTAACCAACTGATTTACCAACCAACTTACCAACTAACTAACTAACTTACCAACTAACTAACTAACTAACCAACTAACTTACCAACTAACCAACTGACTTACCAACCAACTTACCAACTAACTAACTAACTTACCAACTAACTAACTAACCAACTAACTTACCAACTAACCAACTGACTTACCAACTTACCAACCAACTTACCAACTAACCAACTGACTTACCAACTTACCAACCAACTTACCAACTAACTAACAAACTTACCAACTAACTAACTAACTAACCAACTAACTTACCAACTAACCAACTGACTTACCAACTTACCAACCAACTTACCAACCAACTTACCAACTAACTAACTAACTTACCAACTAACTAACTAACTAACTAACTAACTAACCAACTAACTTACCAACTAACCAACTGACTTACCAACTTACCAACCAACTTACCAACTAACTAACAAACTTACCAACTAACTAACTAACTAACTAACTAACTAACTAACTAACTAACTAACCAACTAACTTACCAACTAACCAACTGACTTACCAACTTACCAACCAACTTACAAACCAACTTACCAACTAACTAACTAACTTACCAACTAACTAACCAACCTACTCACTAAGAGTCTCAGTTTACTGTCGACACAACAGTATATTCAAGGAGTAACCTTCAAAGGAAAAAATAAATAAAATGTCAACAAAAAGAACATTGTGTGACTAGTTTTTCGATGTGTATCACGATGCATTGTGATACTGTAGAAACAAGTATTTGTTTGTAGTATTGTGGAGTACTTGACTCTGGTGTTTTGATAGTGTAGTAACAAGTATATATGTGTAGTATTGTCCAGTACTTGACTCTGGTGTTGTGATAGTGTAGTAACAAGTATATATGTGTAGTATTGTCAAGTACTTGACTCTGGTGTTGTGATAGTGTAGTAACAAGTATATATGTGTAGTATTGTCCAGTACTTGACTCTGTTGTTGTGATAGTGTAGTAACAAGTATATATGTGTAGTATTGTCCAGTACTTGACTCTGGTGTTGTAATAGTGTAGTAACAAGTATATATGTGTAGTATTGTCCAGTACTTGACTCTGGTTTTGTGATAGTGTAGTAACAAGTATATATGTGTAGTATTGTCCAGTACTTGACTCTGGTTTTGTGATAGTGTAGTAACAAGGATATATGTGTAGTATTGTCCAGTACTTGACTCTGGTGTAGTGATAGTGTAGTAACAAGTATATATGTGTAGTATTGTCCAATACTTGACTCTGGTGTTGTGATAGTGTAGTAACAAGTATATATGTGTAGTATTGTCCAGTACTTGACTCTGGTGTTGTGATAGTGTAGTAACAAGTATATATGTGTAGTATTGTCCAGTACTTGACTCTGGTGTTGTGATAGTGTAGTAACAAGTATATATGTGTAGTATTGTCCAATACTTGACTCTGGTGTTGTGATAGTGTAGTAACAAGTATATATGTGTAGTATTGTCCAGTACTTGACTCTGGTGTTGTGATAGTGTAGTAACAAGTATATATGTGTAGTATTGTCCAGTACTTGACTCTGGTGTTGTGATAGTGTAGTAACAAGTATATATGTGTAGTATTGTCCAGTACTTGACTCTGGTGTTGTGATAGTGTAGTAACAAGTATATATGTGTAGTATTGTCCAGTACTTGACTCTGGTGTTGTGATAGTGTAGTAACAAGTATATATGTGTAGTATTGTCCAGTACTTGACTCTGGTGTTGTGATAGAGTAGTAACAAGTATATATGTGTAGTATTGTCCAGTACTTGACTCTGGTGTTGTGATAGTGTAGTAACAAGTATATATATGTGTAGTATTCTCCAGTACTTGACTCTGGTGTTGTGATAGTATAGTAACAAGGATATAAGTGTAGTATTGTCCAGTACTTGACTCTGGTGTTGTGATAGTGTAGTAACAAGTATATATGTGTAGTATTGTCCAGTACTTGACTCTGGTGTTGTGATAGTGTAGTAACAAGGATATATGTGTAGTATTGTCCAATACTTAACTCTGGTTTTGTGATAGTGTAGTAACAAGGATATATGTGTAGTATTGTCCAGTACTTGACTCTGGTGTAGTGATAGTGTAGTAACAAGTATATATGTGTAGTATTGTCCAGTACTTGACTCTGGTGTTGTGATAGTGTAGTAACAAGTATATATGTGTAGTATTGTCCAGTACTTGACTCTGGTGTTGTGATAGTGTAGTAACAAGTATATATGTGTAGTATTGTCCAGTACTTGACTCTGGTGTTGTGATAGTGTAGTAACAAGTATATATGTGTAGTATTGTCCAGTACTTGACTCTGGTGTTGTGATAGTGTAGTAACATGTATATATGTGTAGTATTGTCCAGTACTTGACTCTGGTGTTGTGATAGTGTAGTAACAAGTATATATGTGTAGTATTGTCCAGTACTTGACTCTGGTGTTGTGATAGTGTAGTAACAAGTATATATGTGTAGTATTGTCCAGTACTTGAATCTGGTGTTGTGATAGTGTAGTAACAAGGATATATGTGTAGTATTGTCCAGTACTTGAATCTGGTGTTGTGATAGTGTAGTAACACGTATATATGTGTAGTATTGTGCAGTACTTGACTCTGGTGTTGTAGTATTTACAGACCACATGACTCTTGAAGTCGTAACTACTTTCATTTGTTTTCAAACCAAAATATGTCCAAACATCAGCTTTAAAAGCTGCTGGACTCACTGTATCCTCTCGTCCTCAGTCATCATTCTTCTTTTAGTCGTGGAGGACGTAATAAGTGATGCCACCTAGAGGCTGGAGGTTTAACTTAATTTTAACTAAAAATAACAAAAAACTATGATTAAACATAAAACTGTTTAAGTGCAAAAGTTCTTGTGAGCTTCACTCATTTTGATGAATTTGACACGTTAACTAGTGATTTGTTTGAGTTAAGAGTTAATGTCACTGAAGAGATTCTCAGAAATACTAACTCCTTCCAGACAGAACTAATGGAGCAGAGATTCAATGATTCATGTCACAAACGTGACTCGTACCTTTGAGTCTGACTCGAATGACTCGAATGACTCGAATGACTCGAATGACTCAAATGACTCGAATGACTCGAATGACTCGAATGACTCGAACGACTCGAATGATGCGAACGACTCGAATGACTCGAATGACTCGAATGACTCGAATGACTCGAATGATGCGAATGACTCGAATGACTCGAATGATGCGAATGACTCGAATGACTCGAATGACTCGAATGACTCGAATGATGCGAATGACTCGAATGACTCGAATGACTCGAATGACTCGAATGACTCGAATGATGTGAATGACTCGAATGACTCGAATGACTCGAATGATGCGAATGACTCGAATGACTCGAATGACTCGAATGATGCGAATGACTCGAACGACTCGAATGACTCGAATGACTCGAATGACTCGAATGACTCGAATGACTCGAATGATGCGAATGACTCGAATGACTCGAATGACTCGAATGACTCGAATGATGCGAATGACTCGAATGACTCGAATGACTCGAATGACTCGAACGACTCGAATGACTCGAACGACTCGAATGACTCGAATGACTCGAACGACTCGAATGACTCGAATGACTCGAATGATGCGAACGACTCGAATGACTCGAATGACTCAAATGACTCGAACGACTCGAATGACTCGAATGACTCGAATGACTCGAATGACTCGAATGATGCGAATGACTCGAATGACTCGAATGACTCGAATAACTCGAATGATGCGAATGACTCGAATGACTCGAATGACTCGAATGATGCGAATGACTCGAATGACTCGAATGACTCGAATGACTCGAATGATGCGAATGACTCGAACGACTCGAATGACTCGAATGACTCGAATGACTCGAATGACTCGAATGATGCGAATGACTCGAATGACTCGAATGACTCGAATGACTCGAATGATGCGAATGACTCGAATGACTCGAATGACTCGAATGACTCGAATGACTCGAACGACTCGAATGACTCGAATGACTCGAATGACTCGAACGACTCGAATGACTCGAACGACTCGAACGACTCGAATGACTCGAACGACTCGAACGACTCGAATGACTCGAATGACTCGAATGATGCAAACGACTCGAATGACTCGAATGACTCAAATGACTCGAACGACTCGAATGACTCGAATGACTCGAATGATGCGAACGACTCTGGGTGTATTCGAATGACTCAAATGACTCGAACGACTCGAATGACTCAAATGACTCGAATGACTCGAATGACTCGAATGACGCGAACGACTCGAATGACGCGAACGACTCGAATGACTCGAATGACTCGAATGACTTGAACGACTCGAACGACTCGAATGACTCGAATGACGCGAACGACTCGAATTACTCGAACGACTCGAATGATGCGAATGACTCGAATGACTCGAATGACTCGAACGACTCGAACCTGAACGACTCGAACGACTCGAATGAGCGAACGACTCGAATGACTCGAACGACTCGAATGACTCGAACGACTCGAATGACTCGAATGACTCGAATGATGCGAACGACTCGAATGACTCGAATGACTCAAATGACTCGAACGACTCGAATGACTCGAATGACTCGAATGACTCGAACGACTCGAATGACTCGAATGACTCAAATGACTCGAATGACTCGAATGACTCGAATGACTCGAATGATGCGAATGACTCGAATGACTCGAATGACTCGAATGATGCGAATGACTCGAATGACTCGAATGACTCAAATGACTCGAACGACTCGAATGACTCGAATGACTCGAATGACTCGAATGACTCAAATGACTCGAATGACTCAAATGCTCGAATGACTCGTGACTCGAATGACTCGAATGATGCGACTCAATGCTCGAATGACTCGATGCTCGAACGACTCGAAGACTCGAGACTCGAATGACTCGAATACTGAATGACTCAATACTCTATACTCATGACTCGAACGACTCGAATGACTCGAATGACTCGAATGACTCAAATGACTCGAATGACTCAAATGACTCGAATGATGCGAATGACTCGAATGACTCGAACGACTCGAACGACTCGAACGACTCGAATGACTCGAATGACTCGAATGACTCGAACGACTCGAATGACTCGAATGACTCAAATGACTCGAATGACTCGAATGACTCGAATGACTCGAACGACTCGAATGACTCGAATGACTCGAATGACTCGAATGACTCAAATGACTCGAATGACTCAAATGACTCGAACGACTCGAATGACTCGAATGACTCGAATGACTCAAATGACTCGAATGACTCAAATGACTCGAATGATGCGAATGACTCGAATGACTCGAATGACTCGAACGACTCGAACGACTCGAACGACTCGAACGACTCGAATGACTCGAACGACTCGAACGACTCGAACGACTCGAACGACTCGAATGACTCGAACGACTCAAACGACTCGAACGACTTGAATGACTCGAATGACTCGAATGACGCGAACGACTCGAATGACTCGAATGATGCGAACGACTCGAATGACTCGAACGACTCGAATGACTCGAACGACTCGAATGACGCGAACGACTCGAATGATTCGAATGACTCGAACGACTCGAATGACTCGAATGACTCGAACGACTCGAATGACTCGAATGACGCGAACGACTCGAATGATTCGAATGACTCGAACGACTCGAATGACTCGAATGACTCGAACGACTCGAATGACTCGAATGACTCGAATGATGCGAATGACTCGAATGACTCGAACGACTCGAACGACTCGAACGACTCGAACGACTCGAACGACTCGAGGCGTTTGTCCTGAGACAGAGATGTTTTCTCAGAGATAGTTTGAAGATGTAATGACAGGAAACATGTTGGAGGTTCAAACGACGACATATTCTTTCATTTTCATTAAATGGAAATTGTTGAATTTTCAAACGAGTCTCAAGCTGAACGAATCTTTCCCGTTAGAGTCTTTCTCAGCCAATGGTTCCTCCCCTCATTATTATTCAAGACCCTTTATAGCATTTAAATCATTTTTTAAAGTTCAAAGAGACAGAATATTGTCTAACTTACCTGCACAACAGGTGTGAGTAGGAACACATGATTTCTAACAATAAATAGTTAAGTATGCTATTGCTATGCTATTATCACATCGCTATGTTAAAATGCTAATGCAATGCTAATATACTAACGCTATGCTATTAAAGTATTGATATGCTCCTATAATACAGCTATGCTAATATGCTAATGCTATGCTAATATGCTAATGATATGCTAACATGCTACTTAATGAATGTTAATTTTGAGGTGACATTTTGTGTAAAGGAACATAAAGTGAAAGAGGTCGTGACCCTCGTACTAGCGTGACCATGAGTTATTCCTGTGTTAGTGACCAGTGGGGGGCAGCGTTGTGCACTTGAGAATCTACAAGAACAACTAGAAGAAGAGAAGAAAAGGACTTGTTGCTTCAGTGCAGGACGAGAATCTCACTTTCGCTGATGTTCAACATCCATGAGGTTCAACCTCGTCGCCACCGTGACCATGAAGCTGTTCTTGAAGCTGCACTCGTCATGTGACCGTCGTCGTTTTACTGCTGTTGGCGTCGGAACTAATGAAAAATGTCACAAATACAGTAAATGAACTTAAGCTGCTGTTGGTGACGTGTTGGAGATCAATCACTACTTTAGGAAACGCTGGAGCTGATCCATGATCGTTGTACAGGGTTCACTCAGACCTGAAGAGTCCTGGATCTTTAAAGGTACTTTTTTACGAGAGAAAAACTTCAAGTATTTTCACAAAGACCTGGATCTAAAAAATCTGAAGAACATAAAGTCTGTTGTTTCTTCCAAGTATCGTTGTAAGTGTACGTTGTAAGTGTACGTTGTAAGTGTTCTTAACAAAGTTGCTCTTGAGTGTCTCACCGATGATTGAACTCATTGATTGAAACAATATTTTTGCTCATCATTGATTTTATTATTTTACTTCATTATTGATTATTTATGTTTATGTTTCCATGTCTTCTGATCATTACTCTGTCATTATATCATGTGATCATCAGGTTTGTCATGTGATCATCAGGTTTGTCATGTGATCATCAGGTTTGTCATGTGATCATCAGGTGTGAGTCATGTGATCATCAGGTTTGTCATGTGATCATCAGGTGTGTCATGTGATCATTAAGTGTGTCATGTGATCATTAAGTGTGTCATGTGATCATTAAGTGTGTCATGTGATCATTAAGTGTGTCATGTGATCATTAAGTGTTTCATGTGATCATCAGGTTTGTCATGTGATCATCAGGTGTGTCATGTGATCATTAAGTGTTTCATGTGATCATCAGGTTT
>JACEEU010000721.1:33673417-33683417 GCA_016630915.1 Callionymus lyra | reverse complement strand
GAAATGTTAGTGAAGCTCATGAAATGTTAGTGAAGCTCATGAAATGTTAGTGAAGCTCATGAAATGTTGGTGAAGCTCATGAAATGTTAGTGAAGCTCATGAAATGTTAGTGAAGCTCATTGAAATGTTAGTGAAGCTCATGAAATGTTAGTGAAGCTCATGAAATGTTAGTGAAGCTCATGAAATGTTAGTGAAGCTCATGAAATGTTAGTGAAGCTCATGAAATGTTAGTGAAGCTCATGAAATGTTAGTGAAGCTCATGAAATGTTAGTGAAGCTCATGAAATGTTAGTGAAGCTCATGAAATGTTAGTGAAGCTCATGAAATGTTGGTGAAGCTCATGAAATGTTAGTGAAGCTCATGAAATGTTAGTGAAGTTCATGAAATGTTGGTGAAGCTCATGAAATGTTGGTGAAGCTCATGAAATGTTGGTGAAGCTCATGAAATGTTAGTGAAGTTCATGAAATGTTAGTGAAGCTCATGAAATGTTAGTGAAGCTCATGAAATGTTGGTGAAGCTCATGAAATGTTAGTGAAGCTCATGAAATGTTAGTGAAGCTCATGAAATGTTAGTGAAGCTCATGAAATGTTGCATGTGAAGCTCATGAAATGTTAGTGAAGCTCATGAAATGTTGAGTGAAGCTCATGAAATGTTAGTGAAGCTCATGAAATGTTAGTGAAGCTCATCAGAAATGTTAGTGAAGCTCATGAAATGTTAGTGAAGCTCATGAAATGTTAGTGAAGCTCATGAAATGTTAGTGAAGTTCATGAAATGTTAGTGAAGCTCATGAAATGTTGGTGAAGCTCATGAAATGTTAGTGAAGCTCATGAAATGTTAGTGAAGCTCATGAAATGTTAGTAAAGTTCATGGGATGTTGATGAAGCTCATGAAATGTTAGTGAAGTTCATGAAATGTTAGTGAAGCTCATGAAATGTTAGTGAAGCTCATGAAATGTTAGTGAAGCTCATGAAATGTTAGTGAAGCTCATGAAATGTTGGTGAAGCTCATGAAATGTTAGTGAAGCTCATGAAATGTTAGTGAAGCTCATGAAATGTTAGTGAAGCTCATGAAATGTTTGTTAGTGAAGTTCATGAAATGTTGGTGAAGCTCATGAAATGTTAGTGAAGCTCATGAAATGTTAGTGAAGCTGCATGAAATGTTGGTGAAGCTCATGAAGTTCATGAAATGTTAGTGAAGCTCATGAAATGTTAGTGAAGTTCATGAAATGTTAGTGAAGCTCATGAAATGTTAGTGAAGCTCATGAAATATGAAATGTTGTAGTGAAGCTCATGAAATGTTAGTGAAGCTCATGAAATGTTAGTGGAAGCTCATGAAATGTTAGTGAAGTTCATGAAATGTTAGTGAAGCTCATGAAATGTTAGTGAAATGTTGGTGAAGCTCATGAAATGTTGTAGTGAAGCTCATGAAATGTTGGTGAAGCTCAAATGTATGAAATGTTAGTGAAGTTCATGAAATGTTAGTGAAGGCTCATGAAATGTTAGTGAAGCTCATGAAATGTTGGTGAAGCTCATGAAATGTTGGTGAAGCTCATGAGATGTTAGTGAAGCTCATGAAATGTTGGTGAAGCTCATGAGATGTTAGTGAAGCTCATGAAATGTTAGTGAAGCTCATGAAATGTTAGTGAAGTTCATGAAATGTGTTAGTGAAGCTCATGAAATGTTAGTGAAGCTCATGAAATGTTAGTGAAGCTCATGAAATGTTAGTGAAGCTCATGAAATGTTAGTGAAGCTCATGAAATGTTAGTGAAGCTCATGAAATGTTAGTGAAGCTCATGAAATGTTAGTGAAGCTCATGAAATGTTAGTGAAGCTCATGAAATGTTAGTGAAGCTCATGAAATGTTAGTGAAGTTCATGAAATGTTGGTGAAGATCATGAAATGTTAGTGAAGCTCATGAAATGTTAGTGAAGCTCATGAAATGTACGTGAAGCTCATGAAATGTTAGTGAAGCTCATGAAATGTTAGTGAAGCTCATGAAATGTTAGTGAAGCTCATGAAATGTTAGTGAAGCTCATGAAATGTTGGTGAAGTTCATGAAATGTTAGTGAAGCTCATGAAATGTTAGTGAAGTTCATGAAATGTTAGTGAAGCTCATGAAATGTTGGTGAAGCTCATGAAATGTTAGTGAAGCTCATGAAATGTTAGTGAAGCTCATGAAATGTTAGTGAAGCTCATGAAATGTTAGTGAAGCTCATGAAATGTTAGTGAAGCTCATGAAATGTTAGTGAAGCTCATGAAATGTTAGTGAAGCTCATGAAATGTTAGTGAAGCTCATGAAATGTTAGTGAAGCTCATGAAATGTTAGTGAAGCTCATGAAATGTTAGTGAAGCTCATGAAATGTTTAGTGAAGCTCATGAAATGTTAGTGAAGCTCATGAAATGTTAGTGAAGCTCATGAAATGTTAGTGAAGCTCATGAAATGTTAGTGAAGCTCATGAAATGTTAGTGAAGCTCATGAAATGTTAGTGAAGCTCATCATGAAATGTTAGTGAAGCTCATGAAATGTTAGTGAAGCTCATGAAATGTTAGTGAAGCTCATGAAATGTTAGTGAAGCTCATGAAATGTTAGTGAAGCTCATCATGAAATGTTAGTGAAGCTCATGAAATGTTAGTGAAGCTCATGAAATGTTAGTGAAGCTCATGAAATGTTAGTGAAGCTCATGAAATGTTAGTGAAGCTCATGAAATGTTAGTGAAGCTCATGAAATGTTGGTGAAGCTCATGAAATGTTAGTGAAGCTCATGAAATGTTAGTGAAGCTCATGAAATGTTAGTGAAGCTTCAATGAAATGTTAGTGAAGCTCATGAAATGTTAGTGAAGCTCATGAAATGTTAGTGAAGTTAGTGAAGCTCATGAAATGTTAGTGAAGTGAAGCTCATGAAATGTTAGTGAAGCTCATGAAATGTTGGTGAAGCTCATGAAATGTTAGTGAAGCTCATGAAATGTTGGTGAAGTTCATGAAATGTTAGTGAAGCTCATGAAATGTTAGTGAAGCTCATGAAATGTTAGTGAAGCTCATGAAATGTTAGTGAAGCTCATGAAATGTTAGTGAAGCTCATGAAATGTTAGTGAAGTTCATGAAATGTTAGTGAAGCTCATGAAATGTTAGTGAAGTTCATGAAATGTTAGTGAAGCTCATGAAATGTTAGTGAAGCTCATGAAATGTTAGTGAAGCTCATGAAATGTTAGTGAAGCTCATGAAATGTTAGTGAAGCTCATGAAATGTTAGTGAAGCTCATGAAATGTTAGTGAAGCTCATGAAATGTTAGTGAAGCTCATGAAATGTTAGTGAAGCTCATGAAATGTTAGTGAAGCTCATGAAATGTTAGTGAAGTTCATGAAATGTTAGTGAAGCTCATGAAATGTTAGTGAAGCTCATGAAATGTTAGTGAAGCTCATGAAATGTTTAGTGAAAGCTCATGAAATGTTAGTGAAGTTCAATGAAATGTTAGTGAAGCTCATGAAATGTTAGTGAAGCTCATGAAATGTTAGTGAAGCTCATGAAATGTTAGTGAAGCTCATGAAATGTTCACCTGCTGAGGGACGTCTCTCTGTGTTCGCCTCACTCATGATTTATGTAACAAAGAGTCGACTCCGCCTGCAGCAGCGACACAGATCCGGCTCTCGGGGCCCCGCTGTAGACGGGGGTAATGGGGGTCACATACGTTGAAATGAAAGTTGACGTCGCTCTGATCCTTGAAGGATCCGCAGTCGTTTGGCTCGCACTTGGAGGGGGTCATGGGTCGGACCTGTGGAGACTCACTGAGGTCCTTCTTTGGTGGACGGAGATGGACGGATGGAGAGAGAGAAATATGATAGAAAGACTTGTTTTCAATGAATAATGTTAGTTTAGATAATGAGTCACTTGAACAAACAACTGTTTATTTAATCATAACAATATTATTTATTTTATTTATATATATATTTTATACGTGAGATCATTTCTCCTGAGACATAAATGACAAAATACATTTAGAATTTTTCAATTAAATGTAATGTCAATGTAATGGAAAAGAGGCTGAAGTAAATATTTGAAAAATATAGAAAACATTTTTTACATTTATTTAAAAAATCAAAGAAAAAAAAGAGAAAATATTTCATTAGAAGTGAAGTTTTTTCAGGGTCTAATATCTTTTTTATTTCTTATAATTATAGTATTATATAATTGTTAAATTATTGTTTTACATTTTATTTCGAACCTTTTTTATAAATACATAAGAACATTGTTGTGTATGTTTTACTTACATTTCTGATCATTTATTATTTTAAACTTCAAACTATTTATTTTTTAAACTTGTAAATCACGGAGCTCCGGACGTGACAAGGTAAATAAATACATAGTTAATCTACAAATAAAAAGGAGTAAACATTAGTACTTGATAAAGTGTAGCTCCATTAATAACCATAAATAATCCTTTGGATTAAACACATTTGGATCTAAGAAAAAAAACGCTTTTTTTGTTACAATAAATTGAAATCAGTCAATAAATAAAAAAACTAAATCTGTTCTTTATTCTGAGACGTATACATTATAATTAAAGTGACAATAATACAAGTAACTATAAGTAACTATAAGTAAGTAAGCAGGTAAGTACATTTTATTTATATAGCGCTTTTCCAGACCAGGGTCACAAAGCGCTTAAACAATCAAAACAATATTCAATAAAGTATATACTTTAAAGGTCAAGATCCATCAAGTGCAAAGAGAGAGAAGATCGTTCCAAAGCTTAGGAGCAACAGTCTGACCATGAATAGATGTGAAAGTAAGAACCAGAATTTTAAAATGATCCTGAAAGAAACTGGAAGCCAGTGAAGCAACTATAGTATAAGTAACTATAAGTTACTTTAGTATATGTAACTATAAGTAACTATATTATAAGTCATTATAATATAAGTAACTATAGTCTAAGTAACTACAGGTAACTAGTATAATCTACTATAATATAAGTAACTATAGTCTAAGTTACTATAAGTAACTTAATTACAAGTAACTATAATATAGGTAACTATAAGTAACTATAATCTAAGTAACTGTAAGTAACTATAGTTTTAGTAACTATAATAAAAGTAACTATAGTCTAAGTAACTTTAATATAAGTAACTATAGACTAAGTAACTATATTGTAAGTAACTTAAATATAAGTAATTATAGACTAAGTAACTATAGTCTAAGTAACTATAGGTAACTAGTATAATCTACTATAATATAAGTAACTATAGTCTAAGTTACTATAAGTAACTTAATTACAAGTAACTATAATATAAGTAACTATAAGTAACTGTAAGTAACTATAGTTTTAGTAACTTAAATATAAGTAACTATAGACTAAGTAACTATAGTGTAAGTAACTTAAATATAAGTAATTATAGACTAAGTAACTATAGTCTAAGTAACTGTAAGTAAGTATAGTCTGAGTAACTATAAGTAACTATAATATAAGTAACTATAGTCCAAGTAACTATAAGTAACTATAGTCTAAGTAACTATAATATAAGCAACTATAGCCCAAGTAACTGTAAGTAACTGTAATATAAGTAACTATAAGTAACTATTGTCCAAGTGACTACAAGTAACAATAGTCTAAGTTACTATAATATAAGTAACTATATAGTCCAAGTAACTATAAGTAACTATAGTCTTGGTAACTATAATACAAGAAACTATAGACTAAGTAACTATAATATAAGTAACTATTATATAAGTAACTGTAAGTAACTATAAGTAACTATAGTCTAAGTTACTATAATATAAGTAACTATTATATAAGTAACTGTAAGTAACTATAAGTAACTATAGTCTAAGTTACTATAATATAAGTAACTATATAGTCCAAGTAACTATAAGTAACTATAGTCTAAGTGTACTATAATATAAGTAACATATATAATAACAAGTAACAAAGACTATAGTCTATACTATAATATAAGTAACTATAGTCCAAGTAACTATAAGTAACTATAGTCTTGGTAACTATTATATAAGTAACTGTAAGTAACTATAAGTAACTATAGTCTAAGTAACTGTAACATGAGTAACTATAAGTAACTGTAATCTAATCTAATCTAACTGTGCTGTAGATGTTTGGATGAAACAGCAGGATCTGCTGAAAACACTGAGAGAGAAACAGAAAAGAATAAAAAAGCGTAGAATGTTTATATTATTTCTCTTGGTCCCGGTCGAGCCACAGGGAACCTTCCGGCAGGAAAATCAATTCCTCTCAGACTCGTCGACAAAGAGAAGCTTTCTTTTGTCAGGAAGTGAAGTTGTTTCGGCAGGAGACGAACACGCTTGTGCGTCTGAGAGTAAATCTGTCTTGTTGTCGTGTGTTGCTGTGTCTGAGTTGTGTTGACGCACCACCTGCAGTGTGTTCAGTGTGTGGATGATGACCGCGAGCAGGTGGAGTGAGTCTGGGATCATCTTGTTACCATGGCAGCGGTCAGTCAGGAAGTGAACATTTTGTGCTCCGGAATGTTACAGTAACTCTTGTGTTGAATTATAACCATCGCACAAGCGTGGAACCCACAACCTTCTCGTTCTCCACAGTGAAGATCTGGATCAGGAGGATTCTGGGATCGATCCAGGAGATCGATTGTATTGATCAATGACTCAGTAGATTCACTGTGTGTGTGTGGGGGGAGGGGGGGTGTGTGTGTGTGGGTGTGTGGGTGTGTGTGTGTGTGTGTGTGTGTTCATCGTAACTTTGTGTCAGAGTCGCTCAAATGTGTGCGACTCTCCCGAAGGTTGTGTGATTCACTTGAAACTTGAAAGTGTGTGACTCAGTGAATTCCTGATTGGCTGACGGCCATTATTGTGTTTGTATTTTCATTAATTCTACGATTCTACACAACACTGACGTGCACCACAGAGCCCTCTGGTGGGCACCGACGTCATTACACACTTAAAAAACACTAGTAAACACACAATTTAGAAGCTTCTGCTGCTAGTTTTGGAGATATTCTTTGTCATCACACACTACACATACACACAAGAAGTTAGGTGAAGCTTCATAAAACAGTGTCATTATCTTCAGAGTCCACTAGATGATAGTGATGTGTTGATGAAGCTTCATGAAACAGTGTCATTATCTTCAGAGTCCACTAGATGGTAGTGATGTGTTGATGAAGCTTCATGAAACAGTGTCATTATCTTCAGAGTCCACTAGATGGTAGTGATGTGTTGATGAAGCTTCATGAAACAGTGTCATTATCTTCAGAGTCCACTAGATGGAAGTGACGTGTTGGTGAAGCTTCATGAAACAGTGTCATTATCTTCAGAGTCCACTAGATGGTAGTGATGTGTTGATGAAGCTTCATGAAACAGTGTCATTATCTTCAGAGTCCACTAGATGGTAGTGATGTGTTGATGAAGCTTCATGAAACAGTGTCATTATCTTCAGAGTCCACTAGATGGAAGTGACGTGTTGGTGAAGCTTCATGAAACAGTGTCATTATCTTCAGAGTCTACTAGATGGTAGTGATGTGTTGATGAAGCTTCATGAAACAGTGTCATTATCTTCAGAGTCCACTAGATGGTAGTGATGTGTTGATGAAGCTTCATGAAACAGTGTCATTATCTTCAGAGTCCACTAGATGGAAGTGACGTGTTGGTGAAGCTTCATGAAACAGTGTCATTATCTTCAGAGTCCACTAGATGGAAGTGACGTGTTGGTGAAGCTTCATAAAACAGTGTCATTATCTTCAGAGTCCACTAGATGGAAGTGACGTGTTGGTGAAGCTTCATGAAACAGTGTCATGTTGTTCAGAGGTCAGTAGGTGTCGCCATCACTTTAAAAATGATGTTTCATTAGACTCCATCGTTTCCTGTGTCCTGTGTCTCTTTCATGATGTCATTTATGCTAATTGTAGAAGTTTAAGAGTCGGCTCTGAGGCTCAGATCTGGATCCAGAACTAGTGTCCATCAGAGGCGACGAGGTGGAGATAGTTGACAACTATAAGTACCTCGGTGTGTGTCTGGACAGTAAACTGGTCCTGCAACACAGACCATGTATATAAGAAGGTTCAGAGTAGAATGTACTTTCTGAGGAGGATCATTGAACATCTGCAAGAAGCTCCTCTGCATGTTCTACCAGTCTGTGGTGGCCAGTGTCCTGTTCTATGCTGTGGTGTGTTGGGGTGGAAATGTGTCCAAGAGGAGTGTCAACAGGTCAACAGGTTGGACAGGTTGATCAGGAGGGCTGGCTCTGTGGTTGGAATGAAGCTGGACTCACTGGTGACAGTTGCTGAGAGGATATCATTGAACAAACTACTGTCCATCATGATGATGACATCATCCTCTGAACACTGTCATCAGTGAGCAGAGAAGCAGATGAAGCACGAATGCTCCTACCAGGTGCAACACTAATAGACTCAGGGACTCATTCATTCCTCGGGCTATTAAGTTGTACAATTCTGAGTTCAGGGGCAGGAGTGGAGTGAGAGTATCTGGATGTTCTGTTCTATGTTAGTCTTTGTATCCTTTGTCTTTGTTGTTTTTCTTTTATCTATGTTCTTTATCTTTATCTTTAGACTTAGATTGTGTCATCTTGTTCTTTCTCTTTGTGTTCTTCTTATTATTTTATTTTTTATGTATTCTTTTTTATTGTTTATGAAAAATTGCTGGCTATTGGAAAAAAACAATGAAGTTTTACCTTACCTTACCTTACCTTAGAACCGTGTGTTTGATCCGACGCTTCGTTGTTGAATGAAGACGAAAACAAACAAATCCTCTGCGATCATGAAAGAGTCTCACAGGTCCGTGAGTGACGTCTCTGAAGGAGCTTCAGATGAAGGAAGAACGACGCGATGATGATGATGATGTTTGTCGGAGACGAAGAACTTTAGACATCAAGACAAAATAACTTCTCGAGTTTATAGTGGATTTACGTCGACAACATCAGGAACTTGAACATGTTCTCCTCATAGAGTGAAAGTAACAATCCGTGAGTGAGATGATGTGAGGAGACGAGGAACTCTGAAGATAATGACAGTTTCATGGACATCAGACCAGCGCTACCATCTACCATTTAACTCAAACTACTACGAGAAACATGTACAGAAAAGTCAAAATACTATGTAATTCTGCAATAAAGTAATTTTTTATGGGTAATTTCAATCTTTTTTTTCTAGTGTTTTCCTCCTATATTCTGAGTAGTAACTTAAAATATAGTGCCTTTATATAAAACTTTTCTGCACATTATGTCTTTATTATTTCAATAATATGCATCAGACAATGATAATATATTATTTTTTCTTAAATGTTACTGTAAATTTCGTTTTTTGTTGATTTCCCTTATAATGAGTGATAAGTGTAGAAACAATTTACTGTTTTCTGCTTCAGATGTTTTTCTATTTAGTTAAAAAGGTAAATAAAGTGTAAAAACCTTGTGTGACTCCAGACCTTCATCGCACACATGAACACATCCAAGAAAGCTGGGGTGACTCTGGCGGTCGTTGAACTCCGTCGTCGCCTCTTCTCTCGGTGTGTCTTCGTTCTGCTGCTCCTGACCTGAGAGTGAACAAACCTGAAACTTCTCAAAGGTCAGCGGAGACGAGGCAACGTGGGAGGTGATCTTGACCTTTTCACTGAGGTCCAGCAGACGAGGAGACACAAGTGTTGTTGTGTTTGATGATAATTGCTCGGCTTCGTCGGTGAATCATTCATGAGCTCCTGGGTTTATGAAAATCATTGTGTTTGTGTCTCGCACTTGATGGTCTGCGACAAAAGACACTGATCCAACAGTTCTTCTACATCCTATAACTAGTGAGGTGTTGGTGAAGCTTCATGAAACAGTGTCGTGTTGTCTAGAGGTCAGTAGGTGGCGCCATCACCTTAAAAATGATGTTTCATTAAAACACTAGTGCAGAGACACAATCTAGTGGACTCTGAAGTTAATGACACTGTTTCATGAAGCTTCATCAACACATCACTACCATCTAGTGGACTCTGAAGATAATGACACTGTTTCATGAAGCTTCATCAACAC
>JACEEU010000721.1:33658417-33668417 GCA_016630915.1 Callionymus lyra | reverse complement strand
GATTGTTGTACATCCTACTGCACTCTGTTGTTGTGATAGTGTAGTAACAAGTATATATGTGTAGTATTGTCTAGTACTTGACTCTGGTGTTGTGATAGTGTAGTAACAAGTATATATGTGTAGTATTGTCCAGTACTTGACTCTGGTGTTGTGATAGTGTAGTAACAAGTATATGTGTGTAGTATTGTCCAGTACTTGACTCTGGTGTTGTGATAGTGTAGTAACAAGTATATATGTGTAGTATTGTCCAGTACTTGACTCTGGTGTTGTGATAGTGTATAACAAGTATATATGTGTAGTATTGTCCAGTACTTGACTCTGGTGTTGTGATAGTGTAGTAACAAGTATATATGTGTAGTATTGTCCAGTACTTGACTCTGGTGTTGTGATAGTGTAGTAACAAGTATATATGTGTAGTATTGTCCAGTACTTGACTCTGGTGTTGTGATAGTGTAGTAACAAGTATATTATGTGTAGTATTGTCTAGTACTTGACTCTGGTGTTGTGATAGTGTAGTAACAAGTATATGTGTGTAGTATTGTCCAGTACTTGACTCTGGTGTTGTGATAGTGTAGTAACAAGTATATATGTGTAGTATTGTCCAGTACTTGACTCTGGTGTTGTGATTGGAAGAAGTGTAGTAACAAGTATATATGTGTAGTATTGTCCAGTACTTGACTCTGGTGTTGTGATAGTGTAGTAACAAGTATATATGTGTAGTATTGTCCAGTACTTGACTCTGGTGTTGTGATAGTGTAGTAACAAGTATATATGTGTAGTATTGTCCAGTACTTGACTCTGGTGTTGTGATAGTGTAGTAACAAGTATATATGTGTAGTATTGTCCAGTACTTGACTCTGGTGTTGTGATAGTGTAGTAACAAGTATATATGTGTAGTATTGTCCAGTACTTGACTCTGGTGTTGTGATAGTGTAGTAACAAGTATATATGTGTAGTATTGTCCAGTACTTGACTCTGGTGTTGTGATAGTGTAGTAACAAGTATATATGTGTAGTATTGTCCAGTACTTGACTCTGTGGTGTTGTGATAGTGTAGTAACAAGTATATATGTGTAGTATTGTCCAGTACTTGACTCTGGTGTTGTGATAGTGTAGTAACAAGTATATATGTGTAGTATTGTCCAGTACTTGACTCTGGTGTTGTGATAGTGTAGTAACAAGTATATATGTGTAGTATTGTCCAGTACTTGACTCTGGTGTTGTGATAGTGTAGTAACAAAAGTATATATGTGTAGTATTGTCCAGTACTCTGACACTCGGTGTTGTGATAGTGTAGTAACAAGTATATATGTGTAGTATTGTCCAGTACTTGACTCTGGTGTTGTGATAGTGTAGTAACAAGTATATATGTGTAGTATTGTCCAGTACTTGACTCTGGTGTTGTGATAGTGTAGTAACAAGTATATATGTGTAGTATTGTCCAGTACTTGACTCTGGTGTTGTGATAGTGTAGTAACAAGTATATATATGTGTAGTATTGTCCAGTACTTGACTCTGGTGTTGTGATAGTGTAGTAACAAGTATATATGTGTAGTATTGTCCAGTACTTGACTCTGGTGTTGTGATAGTGTAGTAACAAGTATATATGTATAGTATTGTCCAGTACTTGACTCTGGTGTTGTGATAGTGTAGTAACAAGTATATATGTGTAGTATTGTCCAGTACTTGACTCTGGTGTTGTGATAGTGTAGTAACAAGTATATATGTGTAGTATTTTGTAGTAACTCAACCTATTGTTTCTCTAACACGGTCGTCTACATGTCCGAACGTCTTCCCATCTTGTCTGGATCATTTATTACAACAAAAGTACATTTTTCCAGGTTCAAAGTCTCAGAACTTCAGGAACTCGACTCAAACTCATCTTTGAAAACCTTCTCCTGCAGCAACGCCTCGTCTTTCATGGCATGTTCCGCCTCTGATCTCGGCGTTCCTGCCCGAGCCCGGCGTCAGAACAACAGCAGTATCTGTTCGTGCTTCAAAGAGAATCCTCAGACCAACACTGGAGATACCAGTCGACTCGCCGCCTCGTAGAAATGACCCGGCGGCAGCTTCTCTCGCTCCTCGCTCCGGTATTGATCACTGGCAGGAGGATAAAGGATCTGCACACACTTCTGATGAATTCAGCCCCTTTGGACGCCTCGCATTAAGATTCTCTTCTTGTCTCATTGTACGCAGAAGAAGAAGAAGCTGAAGGCGGCGTCAGAACTTGCTGCTGTTCGTTCGACTCAAACCTTCTCGACCACGAGGCCTTGGTTTGAATCTTATAGCTGAAGATGTTTTAATCAAACATGTTCCACATCTACGGGCTGTTGTCTTCTCTAGGAAGAATTATCTTCGTGAAATATTAACATTTGATACTCTCTGTAAGATCAATCAAAAAATATATATATAACTATATATATATATATATATATATATAGGTTAGAACTCTTAAAACTCTAAGATGCAATAGTGAATCTGAAGAATTCTAACTTTAAACTACCATATTCTCAGGACTATAAGTGTCTCCGGAGCACAAGTCGCTCCAGACATAAAATGCATAATAAAGAAGTAAAAACATATATAAGTCGCACTGGAGTATAAGTCGCATTTTTGGGGGAAATTGATTTGATAAAATCCAAGAACAGACATGTGATCTTGAAAGAAAGTTAAAATAAAACTAGAGGCAACAACAGAATAATGTTACGTTACATGAAGTGAGAACCTGGTATGTTAACATAACATATGAAGAGTTATTCAGAGAACTATAGCATCAATAACTAACAAGTTTACCAAACCATCCGTGTAACTCCAAATAACTCTTCATCCTCGTGTCACTTTTAAACAACTAACTAACTCCGGAGGTAGAAGATGCTTCCTCTTCTACGTGGAAATGATCAACACAGGCCTAGAGCGCCCTCTGGTGGTTTAGTGTGACAATAACATGTGAAATGATATACCGCTAATAATGTGTTCATAATTTCACACATAAGTCGCTCCAGAGTATAATCTCACTCGCGGACAAACTATGACAAAACTGCCACTTATAGTCCAGTAAATACGGTAGTTCATATATTTACAAGAGTAAACGTTCGCTCCCAGACTTTCCACATCAGTTGTTTTGAATTTTTCATATTAAGTACTTTAGTTGCTGAACAAGGACGGCAACATTTCATAACAACTTACTTTAGAGCAAAAACACGACAAAAAGGATGGACTTTTTAAAAGGCTGTAACTTGACTTATATTTCAGCTGCAGACTGTAGTTTAAAAGACGGAGATTTTTAGTAAATTCTTTAAAAACAAGAGAGTAGTTTAGTTTAGTAGAATCGATTGTTTCCGAAGAGCCAAAGTAAAAACCATCTTCGTCCAGACACACAGCTGTCTGTGTCATTTTGAAGATCCCTGTAGCAACGAAGGCTGACAAGAGTAACCTTTAGAAATATAGATGTACGAGTGAGATTTAAAAACACTTTTCTCAAAATGCTTCATGTTAAACTTTGCATTATGTTGAGGGACTGACAAAACGAGACATGGAAAGTCGAGAAAATAAATACTTTCAAAATGAAATCTTGAATAATAGAAATGAATAGACAAACAAAATGTTCATTTGTCCGTAGTGTCGGCTGGTGAAGCTTCATGAAACAGTGTCATGTAGTTCAGAGGTCAGTAGGTGGCGACATCACTTGAAAAATGATGTTTCATTAGAAAACTTGTTCAAAACAAATAGTGCAGAGACGCCATCTAGTGGACTCTGAAGATAATGACACTGTTTCATGAAGCTTCATCAACACATCACTACCATCTAGTGGACTCTGAAGATAATGACACTGTTTCATGAAGCTTCATCAACACATCACTACCATCTAGTGGACTCTGAAGATAATGACACTGTTTCATGAAGCATCATCAACACATCACTACCATCTAGTGGACTTTGAAGATAATGACACTGTTTCATGAAGCTTCATCGACACATCACTACCATCTAGTGGACTCTGAAGATAATGACACTGTTTCATGAAGCTTCATCGACACATCACTACCATCTAGTGGACTCTGAAGATAATGACACTGTTTCATGAAGCTTCATCGACACATCACTACCATCTAGTGGACTCTGAAGATAATGACACTGTTTCATGAAGCTTCACCAACACATCACTACCATCTAGTGGATTCTGAAGGTAATGACACTGTTTCATGAAGCTTCATCAACACATCACTACCATCTAGTGGACTCTGAAGATAATGACACTGTTTCATGAAGCTTCATCAACACATCACTACCATCTAGTGGACTCTGAAGATAATGACACTGTTTCATGAAGCTTCATCAACACATCACTACCATCTAGTGGACTCTGAAGATAAAGACACTGTTTCATGAAGCTTCATCGACACATCACTACCATCTAGTGGACTCTGAAGATAATGACACTCTTTCATGAAGCTTCATCGACACATCACTACCATCTAGTGGACTTTGAAGATAATGACACTGTTTCATGAAGCTTCATCAAAACATCACTAGTTTTTTAGTTCCACTCTGAACTCATGAAGGTCAATGGAATTCAATCAAACAACCATTTTTTTGTTCCTGAAAACGCTGGTTTGAGAGACACAATCCTCTCGAAGTTGTCCTCACAAGAGACACAGTGAAGTGTCCTCTCAAAAGTGCTGCTCTGAGTCTCTCCCTGATGACGTCACTGTGGCCGTACGAGTCCAGGAAACTAGTTCAAGTTTCTTTAAACGACTAGTTTTTAAGATATGCTAATGCTAGTGAGTTTGCTTTGTAATGCGTCTTCATTTTATTGTTTCGAAGGTCGTTTTCATCTGAATACATGAATACTAAGCGCGTGTCTACATAGCCGCCCGCGTCTTTGTGTGTTCTTTAAATGCTGCTGTGTTTACACGAGCGCTGATGTGATCTCGGTGTCGACGTCTTCATCGCGTCTCTTCTCTCGCACGACTGCGCCTCGACGGAGCTGTCCAAACATTTGAGAATGAAAGCATTTCGCTCTTAATCTGCCGCCGGAAAAAAGAGGAGAAGGCTTGACATTGAGGTTCACACACACACACACACACACACACACACACACACACACACACACACACACACACACACACACACACACACACACACACTTAACCCTCGCTATTCACTTTGAGTGCCATTTGGGCATAATCCACACCTTCCATTACAAGACTCCATTATCGCGCGACTTGAAAGTGAAAAACAGAAGCTGCGGCTGAAAGTTGAACCAAAGAAAGAAAACATAATAACTCACCTTCTTTCTCTGCTGGTCATAATTAAAAAGTTTCTGAAAGCACATAAGAGGATTGTGATGTTTGCAAACTCTGAAAATAATCTCTCAATAGTTGGAACGCGATTCTCCGCCGAGGGAAACAAAGACGGAAAATAAACGAACGCACAACGATGGAGATGAACATCAAGATATCGACTCGAATCAAAAGTTATTTTTGTTGACGCTGTCGCTGTCAATCATGGTCGACGAGAAAAGATCAATCTTCACTTTTTTCATTCAAATTCTTTTGAAAATTAAATACTCTTGGAGTTAAGAAGGTTTTTTCAAACTGATGGCATTTTATGGATCAGGGTTCTGGGAAAAACAAAAGGATTTAAATTTCCAACAAATTTTTGTTTTACTCTCAGTCAGAAAGAAGCATTAATACATATTATTATATAAATAATACATGTTTATTTTACCATGATGGTCAACAAGACGCTTCTTCTTTTGTGTTAAAGTCTATTTTCAGTCGTCGTTGGTATAAAGTTGACGTTTGGACGGAGACTCGTTTGTTGTTGAAGATTAAAAAAACTATAAAAATTCACTTTCTGTTCAAACTCGACTCCAGACTTGTTTTGAGTCTAAAAATGCTTCTGTATAATGTGTTTTAAAACAAGACTTTATGAATCATTTATAAGGCTTTGCAGAAAAAGTCACAACAGTTTATAATCATGTTTGACAAACAAAGTTAAAGTTAAATTATTTTCCAACAAAAACAAAGATATGTTATTTTCAAACAAAAACAAAGTTATGTTATTTTCAAACAAAAACAAAGTTAAAGTGATGTTATTTACAAACAAAAACAAAGTTAAAGTTATGTTATTTACAAACAAAAACAAAGTTAAAGTTATGTTATTTACAAACAAAAACAAAGTTAAAGTGATGTTGTTTACAAACAAAAAGAAAGTTAAAGTTATGTTATTTTCAAACAAAAACAAAGTTAAAGTGATGTTATTTACAAACAAAAACAAAGTTAAAGTTATGTTATTTACAAACAAAAACAAAGTTAAAGTTATGTTATTTACAAACAAAAACAAAGTTAAAGTTATGTTATTTACAAACAAAAACAAAGTTAAAGTTATGTTATTTTCAAACAAAAACAAAGTTAAAGTGATGTTATTTACAAACAAAAACAAAGTTAAATTTATGTTATTTAAAAACAAAGTTAAAGTTATGTTATTTACAAACAAAAACAAAGTTAAAGTTATGTTATTTATATCATATTTCATTACAATGATTCATGACCTCATCAGTTTCATCCTTCATTCATCAATAAAAGTCTGGAAACACAACATTCATCAACTGCTACAAACTGGGACATGGAAACTTTTGCCACGTTTAGCAAGTGCTCATGGGAAATGTAGTCTCCCGTCAGCTCAACACGACCACTGTAGTCCACTGGTGTCGCTCGACTAAAAATCGAAAGAATCATTTGACAGACCTTGTGATAAATCGACCAACATGATTTCAAACCTTCATAACATCTGATATGAAGTTATATAAATGTGTTATAAGGTCCTATAAAGGTGCTCGTAATGTTCTACACACGAGGCCTTCACAGGAGACACAGGTGTGTAAACTACAACTTTTATCCATTATTTGGTGAAGGGTTAGAGAGTGAGTTAGTGAGTCAGAGAAAGTGTGATTTGTTTTTTTTCTGGGTAAAGAGTGAGAGTTTATGTTGTTGTTGTTGTTGTTGTTGTTGAGCGAGACGAGAGCAGTGTGTCGATGTCAAATAAGTTGTAAAAGTTTCCGACAGACTCGCAACCTCTGGATATATTTGCATATGCAGTACTGTATCCAAAAATAAACACAAATCTGTGCGAGCAGAGAAGACGAACCACGATAAGATCAATTAAGTCAAGAAGCAATTTTTTTTTAATAAAGAATGATGTTTTTAAACCCAGAATCGTTTCATTCTAGGATTTGATCGGTTGAACTTGACTTGGTTTCAGCCCCAGTGACAGAAAGCTTCTCCATCTCACTGGATCCAGTTCAGCCTCAGGCTCAGCAGGAAGTGACATCATCGCTCCTCCTCTCACCTCGTCACGGGAGATAAAAATGTCATGATTTCATACTCGACGATCACGTGACACGTCGGTCGTCGAGATGGTTTCTGACGGCGAACATCTCGTCGTGACTTCAGAGTACGGATCTGGAAACACAGGAGGCCACGACTACATATTCTCGGCACCTTGTATTCGTTCAATAATTCACGGTGAAGCTCGTTGTTCAGCAGCAGAAGATTTTTGTCATAATCTGATTTGAGAAAAGGTTTAAAAAGACTCGGCTCGAGTCGTCATGATTTTGTAAATGTATCGTCGACGGCGAGAGGTTCTGATCCGAGTGACCCCCGGACTCACACGGCTGGTGGTCCACTGACCCTGACGAGTCTGGACCAGATCTGAACCTCAGAATCCAAACACGCCCTCGAGTCTCTGCCGGACGACTCTTCAGTGAGAGACACATTTGAAATGTTGGGAAAATGTTTGTTTTATTTCTTGTGGGATTGGGGTTCCGAACGTGGAGTCGTGTTCCGTGTGTTGCCGGCGTCTGGTCCCGGGGAAGCAACCGGAGAATTCCAGGAGCTCCGGCAATAAGTAGGACAATTATTTTAAGCTCGGGCTGTTAACGGTAATCTGCGGCTGTTACTCTCGCTGACATCGCTGTCACTTCGCATCACACTTTCACTTTCTCCAGGCTGGACGCTCGTCAGTCCGGAGCGTGAGAGTCTGGAGAACATCTTCGTGCCGTCAGACGACACGTTGTTGTGTGTCGAGCGTTCGTTGTGTTGCTGATGAGTGAGTCTAGAGACTCACTAGTTCTACCAGTGATCAGTAGAACCGTCAGGAGGTCGGACAGGAACGATGATCCATCGATTGACGGCGAGTCAGAGGAGGTGATGAAGAAATCATTTAAAATAAATCAATTAAAAACAATAGAAAGATTATTTTCAAACGCACAACAATGTGACGACACTTCGGTAAAAACACGTGAGTTGAGTTTCAAACCTGATCCGAACTTTCGCTTCAGAGACTTTGGATCTGAACGATCTCAGTGAAACTTGTTCATTTGTCGTTCATGACGTCCTTCGAACGATGTCACGGCAGGAAGTTGTTGAATCTGGCTGTGAAGTAAGAAAGTAGTTTGTATTTATAGAGCTTTTCTAGACCAGGGTCACAAAGCACTTAAACAATCAAACAAAATTCAATAAAGTATATATTTTTAAAGATCAAGATAAAACTGATAACACAACAGGAGTTCCAGAACATCAAGGAAAAGCCTGAACAAATAAAAGTGTCTTGAGATGTTTCTTGAAGGAGTCAGTAGATCATCAAACACAGATGTTTCTTGAAGGAGTCAGTAGATCATCAAACACAGATGTTTCTTGAAGGAGTCAGTAGATCATCAAACACAGATGTTTCTTGAAGGAGTCAGTAGATCATCAAACACAGATGTTTCTTGAAGGAGTCAGTAGATCATCAAACACAGATGTTTCTTGAAGGAGTCAGTAGATCATCAAACACAGATGTTTCTTGAAGGAGTCAGTAGATCATCAAACACAGATGTTTCTTGAAGGAGTCAGTAGATCATCAAACACAGATGTTTCTTGAAGGAGTCAGTAGATCATCAAACACAGATGTTTCTTGAAGGAGTCAGTAGATCATCAAACACAGATGTTTCTTGAAGGAGTCAGTAGATCATCAAACACAGATGTTTCTTGAAGGAGTCAGTAGATCATCAAACACAGATGTTTCTTGAAGGAGTCAGTAGATCATCAAACACAGATGTTTCTTGAAGGAGTCAGTAGATCATCAAACACAGATGTTTCTTGAAGGAGTCAGTAGATCATCAAACACAGATGTTTCTTGAAGGAGTCAGTAGATCATCAAACACAGATGTTTCTTGAAGGAGTCAGTAGATCATCAAACACAGATGTTTCTTGAAGGAGTCAGTAGATCATCAAACACAGATGTTTCTTGAAGGAGTCAGTAGATCATCAAACACAGATGTTTCTTGAAGGAGTCAGTAGATCATCAAACACAGATGTTTCTTGAAGGAGTCAGTAGATCATCAAACACAGATGTTTCTTGAAGGAGTCAGTAGATCATCAAACACAGATGTTTCTTGAAGGAGTCAGTAGATCATCAAACACAGATGTTTCTTGAAGGAGTCAGTAGATCATCAAACACAGATGTTTCTTGAAGGAGTCAGTAGATCATCAAACACACAGATGTTTCTTGAAGGAGTCAGTAGATCATCAAACACAGAGATGGTTCCAAAGCTTAGGAGCAACAGATCCTGAAAGAAACTGGCAGCCAGTGAAGAGTTTGAAGGAGAAATGTGAGTTCTTCTACTAGAGCAGCTCAGAATTCTCGCTGCAGAGTTTAGTATGAACTGCAGGCGAGACACATCCTTCTTGTTTAGACATGAACACAAACTGTTACAATAAAACTAAACGACACAAACAACATTTTCCTAAATTTTTCTCAGTTGAAGGAAACAGTTTCTGGTCAGTTTTGTTCAGTGCTGAACTAGAGTCTCTAAGTGTTGCAGGCGAGGAAGCGAGTGAACCCGCGGTGGACGAGCCGACGAGAGAGCAAACATCAGAGCTCGTCTGTTCTCTCCTCCAAATCTTCCCGGAGACGAGAGGCAGTAAACACTGAGCCGCCCGCGGCGCTGTCGTATT
>JACEEU010000721.1:33608417-33653417 GCA_016630915.1 Callionymus lyra | reverse complement strand
AATTATAATCAAACAATTTTCAACTATAATCAAACTATTTTCAACTATAATCAAACAATTTTCAACTATAATCAAACAATTTTCAACTAGAATCAAACAATTTTCAACTAGAATCAAACAATTTTCAACTGTAATCCAAATTGTTTTTGTTTGTTGTCAAACAAAATACTTTTCATTAAAAAAAATCATGAAAATACCACATTATAAACAATATCTTCTATAGTATTTCAATGTTCAAACACTAAAAGGAATCTTCAATAATATGATAAATAACATAAATCCAGTAAAAGTCATTAGAAATAAACGTTAAAAATCGATCAAAAGTCAACAATACTAAAGTGACATAATAGTTATAGTATAATGAAGTATTTACATGATTTAAACTCAGAGACTTGATAATATTGATTTCTTTAGAAATGTTTACACATACTTTAAATACATTAGATTACATGAGAAATATTGAATAATCAAATATTATTATTACAGTTCATCGCTGAGTAAAAACAAACAAATACATGTTTCATAAGAAAACTGAAGGTATTCGATGAAAAAACTTCAGGATTAAATTAAGACGTCGTTAAAATCTCGAGGAGATCAAAGCGTTCGACGAGTCGTTCGAGCGAAGTTTCTCCGATGGTTCGACTGCAAGAGTCTCTTAATGTTCTGAGGACCAGCGTTGATTCTCCGATGGTTCGACTGCAAGAGTCTCTTAATGTTCTGAGGACCAGCGTTGATTCTCCGATGGTTCGACTGCCAGAGTCTCTTAATGTTCTGAGGACCAGCGAAGTTTCTCCGATGGTTCGACTGCAAGAGTCTCTTAATGTTCTGAGGACCAGCGTTGAAGTTTCTCCGATGGTTCGACTGCAAGAGTCTCTTAATGTTCTGAGGACCAGCGAAGTTTCTCCGATGGTTCGACTGCAAGAGTCTCTTAATGTTCTGAGGACCAGCGAAGTTTCTCCGATGGTTCGACTGCCAGAGTCTCTTAATGTTCTGAGGACCAGCGTTGATTCTCCGATGGTTCGACTGCAAGAGTCTCTTAATGTTCTGAGGACCAGCGTTGATTCTCCGATGGTTCGACTGCAAGAGTCTCTTAATGTTCTGAGGACCAGCGAAGTTTCTCCGATGGTTCGACTGCCAGAGTCTCTTAATGTTCTGAGGACCAGCGTTGATTCTCCGATGGTTCGACTGCAAGAGTCTCTTAATGTTCTGAGGACCAGCGTTGATTCTCCGATGTTTCGACTGCAAGAGTCTCTTAATGTTCTGAGGACCAGCGTTGATTCTTCGATGGTTCGACTGCAAGAGTCTCTTAATGTTCTGAGGACCAGCGTTGATTCTTCGATGGTTCGACTGCAAGAGTCTCTTAATGTTCTGAGGACCAGCGTTGATTCTCCGATGGTTCGACTGCCAGAGTCTCTTAATGTTCTGAGGACCAGCGTTGATTCTCCGATGGCTCGACCTCGACGGTGGTTCATTCGTCTCTTCATCACGTCCTCGTCCGGGTCTCCTTTCATTTCCCTCGACCCAGAGTTGGTCTCCATTAACGTTGTTTCTTCTGCGAGCGGACGAGCGGCGTCACCTGCCGGACGCCATCCTTCCATCCCTGTGAAGATCGGTCGCGAGCCGAGGAGACGTCGCTGCCTTTCAACTTCCAAACTAGTTTCTTCAGCCTCTGTGTTCCTCAAGCTTCCTGCTCCACTGATGTGGGTTTGGAACGTGGCCCGGACGCGGAGCATCTGCATCTTTGAAGTCAAATTCAAAGACGTTTTTAGGGCAGTTTTCGCTCTTTTTTTAACTTCTTCTGAGGTCACCGAGTCAGTTGATGTTCGTTGACCTCTGGAGTCTAATCTTTCTGAGTCAATCTCTCCAGTGACTCGAGTTCATGTGAGTGAAGAAGAACATTGTGTTGGAGGTCGTTTGTCTTTTTTCTCTTTTAAAAAGTTTTAATTTGACGACAGATGTTAAAAACTAGGAGTGTGTTTGTATATTGTGATATATATATGTGTAGTATTGTCCAGTACTTGACTCTGGTGTTGTGATAGTGTAGTAACAAGTATATATGTGTAGTATTGTCCAGTACTTGACTCTGGTGTTGTGATAGTGTAGTAACAAGTATATATGTGTAGTATTGTCCAGTACTTGACTCTGGTGTTGTGATAGTGTAGTAACAAGTATATATGTGTAGTATTGTCCAGTACTTGACTCTGGTGTTGTGATAGTGTCGTAACAAGTATATATGTGTAGTATTGTCCAGTACTTGACTCTGGTGTTGTGATAGTGTAGTAACAAGTATATATGTGTATTATTGTCCAGTACTTGACTCTGGTGTTGTGATAGTGTAGTAACAAGGATATATGTGTAGTATTGTCCAGTACTTGACTCTGGTGTTGTGATAGTGTAGTAACAAGTATATATGTGTAGTATTGTCTAGTACATGACTCTGGTGTTGTGATAGTGTAGTAACAAGTATATATGTGTAGTATTGTCCAGTACTTGACTCTGGTGTTGTGATAGTGTAGTAACAAGTATATATGTGTAGTATTGTCCAGTACTTGACTCTGGTGTTGTGATAGTGTAGTAACAAGTATATATGTGTAGTATTGTCCAGTACTTGACTCTGGTGTTGTGATAGTGTAGTAGCAAGGATATATGTGTAGTATTGTCCAGTACTTGACTCTGGTGTTGTGATAGTGTAGTAACAAGTATATATGTGTAGTATTGTCCAGTACTTGACTCTGGTGTTGTGATAGTGTAGTTACAAGTATATATGTGTAGTATTGTCCAGTACTTGACTCTGGTGTTGTGATAGTGTAGTTACAAGTATATATGTGTAGTATTGTCCAGTACTTGACTCTGGTGTTGTGATAGTGTAGTTACAAGTATATATGTGTAGTATTGTCCAGTACTTGACTCTGGTGTTGTGATAGTGTAGTAACAAGTATATATGTGTAGTATTGTCCAGTACTTGACTCTGGTGTTGTGATAGTGTAGTTACAAGTATATATGTGTAGTATTGTCCAGTACTTGACTCTGGTGTTGTGATAGTGTAGTTACAAGTATATATGTGTAGTATTGTCCAGTACTTGACTCTGGTGTTGTGATAGTGTAGTTACAAGTATATATGTGTAGTATTGTCCAGTACTTGACTCTGGTGTTGTGATAGTGTAGTAGCAAGGATATATGTGTAGTATTGTCCAGTACTTGACTCTGGTGTTGTGATAGTGTAGTAACAAGTATATATGTGTAGTATTGTACAGTACTTGACTCTGGTGTTGTGATAGTGTAGTAACAAGTATATATGTGTAGTATTGTCCAGTACTTGACTCTGGTGTTGTGATAGTGTAGTAACAAGTATACATGTGTAGTATTGTCCAGTACTTGACTCTGGTGTTGTGATAGTGTAGTAACAAGTATATATGTGTGTAGTATTGTAACATCAGCCTGAGCTTCATGTCGTTCATCACGTCGATAGATCCACTGGTGGAAGATCACGACTGTAGATACTGTAGACGACCTCCCTGTGTCCACTTCAGTGAGCAGTGTTTGCTGACGAGAGCGAGGCTGAGGAACAAGTCGTCGCTGCTTCACCAGCAGCAGAAACGTGTCCACGTGTCTCGTGTCACGCCGTCATCGCACGCCACTGCATCAGCCGCGGGGGGGGGCAGCTGCCGCCGCCGACACGAGCTGCAGATGGAGACTCGAGGGTCTGACGGAGAACGTTTGGAAGTTTCACCTGTGAAAGTGAAGAACATTATGATGACGATGTTCTAGTTTCCCCAGAGAGTTTTCAGGTCCTTTAAATCCCTCGGAGCTGAAGCCAGAACAAGAAGCTGAAGAATCACTAATGAGTCGCGAGTCTGGTTTTAATTGTCGACACTGAAATAAAATGAACTGACAGTCAATCCAAATAATTCACTGAGGAACTGTGGAAAAACAACGTTAAATAAACTATAAATGAAATAAATGTTAATAAAATCAAATGTTATTCATAAATTAAAATTAAGCGAGATGAAAAAAGTGTATTGAAATAGTAATTTTTACTTCTTACACCATTTAAAGTATTAAACACCATTTAAAGTATTCATTAATTATTTATTGATTACAAACGGATTGAATGAGGAAAATAAACAAACAAATAGAAAAACTTAAAACGTGACTGAACGACACGCTAGCATCACGTCAGACCCTCGTCCTGCATCCTCTTGTCCTCAGTCACCACTGTATCCTCTTGTCCTCAGTCACCACTGTATCCTCTTGTCCTCAGTCACCACTGGATCCTCTTGTCCTCAGTCACCACTGTATCCTCTTGTCCTCAGTCACCACTGTATCCTCTTGTCCTCAGTCACCACTGTATCCTCTTGTCCTCAGTCATCACTGTATCCTCTTGTCCTCAGTCACCACTGTATCCTCTTGTCCTCAGTCACCACTGGATCCTCTTGTCCTCAGTCACCACTGTATCCTCTTGTCCTCAGTCCTCACTGTATCCTCTTGTCCTCAGTCACCACTGTATCCTCTTTTCCTCAGTCAGCCTGTAGCAGCGGGGGATAAAAATTGGGCCGACAACTTAAACAGTTATTTTTCAAGGTTTGAGGTGTCGGCTCCCCCCCCTGCTCAACCATTCACACCTCTACACTTACCTTCTCCTCTCCCCCGAGCTTGTATTGTTTCAGCCCCCCCGCTGACTCCACAGGGGACAATCCCCCCCCATCCCAGCCTGTCCCTCACACCTCTCCAGGTGAGAAATCAGCTTAGGAGAACCAAGACAACAAAGGCCCCTGGACCAGACGGCATCGGTGGCAAAGTACTCAGGACGTGCTCTGACCAGCTAAGTGAAATTGTTGGACTTCTGTTCAACATGAGCTTGACCCTGGGAAGAGTTCCACTACTGTGGAAGACGTCCTGTGTGGTACCGGTGCCGAAGACTCAGCACCCTAAGGATCCCAGCTGCTACAGACCTGTGGCCTTGACATCCCACCTTATGAAGGCTCTGGAGCGGCTGGTCCTTAGTTACCTGAGTCCTCTGGTGCGCTCCTCCATGGATCCGTTGCAGTTTGCCTACCAACCTGACATCGGCGTGGAGGACGCCATCATCTTCCTTCTCCACCGAGCACTTTCTCACCTGGAGTTGCCTGGAAGCACTGTGAGGATCCTTTTCCTGGATCTAAGCAGTGCTTTCAATACCATCAGGTCAAACATCCTGAGGGACAAGCTGGAGCTGTCTGGAGCGGACACTCACCTCACGGACTGGATTGTGGACTACCTCACCAACCGTCCACAGTTCGTGAGGACCCGGGATGGTGTTTCGAGGACTGTACTGTGCAGTGTAGGGGTCCCCCAGGGAACAGTGTTAGCACCGTTCCTCTTTTCACTGTACACTGCAGACTTCCAACACCTGTCTCCCACCAGTCACCTGCAGAAGTTCTCGGACGACTCCGCCATCGTCGGCCTCATTAGGGACGGGGATGACGGGCCGTACCGGGGACTTGTCCAGGACTTTGTTGACTGGTGCCTGGAAAACCACCTTCAGATCAACTCCAGCAAAACTAAGGAGTTGATCGTGGATTTCCGGCGGTGTCCCTCCATCTCCCCCTCACCACTGAACATCCAGGGACAGGACATTGAGATTGTCACGACTTACAAGTTCCTGGGTGTTCACCTCAACAACCGCTTGGACTGGGTGGATAACACTGCTGCTCTTTATAAAAAGGGCGGAGTAGACTCTACCTGCTCCGGAGGTTGAGGTCGTTTGGTGTCCGGGGGCACTCCTGAAGTCATTCTATGACTCAGTAGTGGCCTCTGCCATCTTCAACGGTGTGGTCTGCTGGGGGAGCAGCATGACAGCAAAGGATAGGGCTAAACTGGACAGCCTTATTAAGAAGGCCAGTTACGTCCTAGGGCGCCCCCTGGATCCTGTGGAGGAAGTGACTGGAGGGAGGATGCGGAGCAAGCTGGGCTCCATGAGGAGGAACTTGTCTCACCCTCTCCAGCACACACTGAGGGCATTGAGGAGCTCCATCAGTGATAGGATGCTCCATCCCCGGTGTGTGAGGGAGAGGTACCGCAGGTCTTTCCTCCCTGCTGCCATCAGACTCCACAACAAAAACACACCTAGATAACTATTTAACTGCACCTCTTGTTATTTATGTAAATATGATTGTGTAAATATTATATAGCGCAGATTTATCTTTTATTCCATTTAGATTTTATTTCTCGTTTTTATTTCTGGGTGTTTTTATTTCTCGTGCTGCTGTTAAACCGAATTTCCCCTCGCGGGACTAATAAAGGTTTTCTGATTCTGATTCTGACCACTGGATCCTCTTGTCCTCAGTCATCACTGTATCCTCTTGTCCTCAGTCACCACTGGATCCTCTTGTCCTCAGTCACCACTGTATCCTCTTGTCCTCAGTCACCACTGTATCCTCTTGTCCTCAGTCACCACTGGATCCTCTTGTCCTCAGTCATCACTGTATCCTCTTGTCCTCAGTCATCACTGGATCCTCTTGTCCTCAGTCATCACTGGATCCTCTTGTCCTCAGTCATCACTGGATCCTCTTGTCCTCAGTCACCACTGCATCCTCTTGTCCTCAGTCATCACTGTATCCTCTTGTCCTCAGTCATCACTGGATCCTCTTGTCCTCAGTCCTCACTGTATCCTCTTGTCCTCAGTCATCACTGTATCCTCTTGTCCTCAGTCCTCACTGTATCCTCTTGTCCTCAGTCATCACTGGATCCTCTTGTCCTCAGTCATCACTGTATCCTCTTGTCCTCAGTCATCACTGTATACTCTTGTCCTCAGTCATCACTGTATCCTCTTGTCCTCAGTCACCACTGTATCCTCTTGTCCTCAGTCACCACTGTATCCTCTTGTCCTCAGTCACCACTGGATCCTCTTGTCCTCAGTCACCACTGTATCCTCTTGTCCTCAGTCACCACTGTATCCTCTTGTCCTCAGTCACCACTGTATCCTCTTGTCCTCAGTCATCACTGTATCCTCTTGTCCTCAGTCACCACTGTATCCTCTTGTCCTCAGTCACCACTGGATCCTCTTGTCCTCAGTCACCACTGTATCCTCTTGTCCTCAGTCCTCACTGTATCCTCTTGTCCTCAGTCACCACTGTATCCTCTTGTCCTCAGTCATCACTGGATCCTCTTGTCCTCAGTCATCACTGTATCCTCTTGTCCTCAGTCACCACTGTATCCTCTTGTCCTCAGTCACCACTGTATCCTCTTGTCCTCAGTCACCACTGTATCCTCTTGTCCTCAGTCACCACTGTATCCTCTTGTCCTCAGTCATCACTGATTCTCCTCTTGTCCTCAGTCATCACTGGATCCTCTTGTCCTCAGTCATCACTGGATCCTCTTGTCCTCAGTCATCACTGGATCCTCTTGTCCTCAGTCACCACTGCATCCTCTTGTCCTCAGTCATCACTGTATCCTCTTGTCCTCAGTCATCACTGGATCCTCTTGTCCTCAGTCCTCACTGTATCCTCTTGTCCTCAGTCATCACTGGATCCTCTTGTCCTCAGTCCTCACTGTATCCTCTTGTCCTCAGTTGTCACTGGATCCTCTTGTCCTCAGTCATCACTGTATCCTCTTGTCCTCAGTCATCACTGTATACTCTTGTCCTCAGTCATCACTGTATCCTCTTGTCCTCAGTCATCACTGGATCCTCTTGTCCTCAGTCATCACTGTATCCTCTTGTCCTCAGTCATCACTGTATCCTCTTGTCCTCAGTCATCACTGTATCCTCTTGTCCTCAGTCATCACTGTATCCTCTCGTCCTCAGTCATCACTGTATCCTCTCGTCCTCAGTCATCGCTGTATCCTCTCGTCCTCAGTCATCATTCTTCCTCTAGCTGCGGAGGATGTAATGACTGCTGCCATCTAGAGGCCGAAAGTATAATTACGACACAAACAAGAACAAACACACATATATTCATGTTAATTGTAAATAAAATAAATGTATATTGATGTTGATTCATTATTGTCGTGAATAAATGTATCAATATTTTTAAAAAAGGGTCAAAAGCTTCTGAAACACAAAAGTGTTGCTGGAGGTGAAAAACATCGTCGCCTCAGACCCTCGACCCTCGACCCTCGACCCTCGACCCTCCTGTCACTCACGGCCGTCGTTAAAGCCGCCGCGTCGTCCCTCCAGTTTTATCCAGACCTGCTAATTGTCTCGTTAACTTAATTGAAAGGTTTTCCCGAGACTCTCGCTAACGAGGAAGCGTCGGAGAGAGAGAGCGACTCTGGAGGCCGACGTGTTGGCGAGCGACGTGTTGGCGAGCGACGTGTTGGCGAGCGACGTGTTGGCGAGCGACATGTTGGCGACGAGACGAGTCTGCGGCAACGATTTGCATTTCCTGTTTGAAAGTCCCTCGGACGAGCCAAGTGGGGATCGACGCAGGGGTCGTGACCTCGACCTCGCAAGGAGAGTTTGTGTCGCAGCAGTCGTTTGAATTTCAACGTTGAAGTTTTGAAAACTTGATAAATTAACAGTTGCTGGTTATTGTAAATGTTAGTGTTTTTGTTAATGTTTTAAACTGATATAGTTGTTTTTAACAGTCATCCCTCGTTCATTAAAAAAACATGTTAGATAGTAACTAATAACTAGTTTAATTTAACAACATTATTTGGACTTTAATCCTCAACAAACCTCTCAGCGACGGTGACCTGAACAACTCCGATGATGCTTGGCCGCCCAGACAACACTACAGCTGAACTTTTGACATAGAATTTAAAAACAGAATTCTTAATCGTACAGTTTGTAGAAAGGCATCATGGGAGTTCAGTGTTTTGTTGGCACCATAAGTGAGGTGTGTGTGGTCTTTAGGGTGAAGATTATTTGCTGTTCAAATAAAACACATGTGTGTAACAGAGAAAACAAAATCAAATATTTAACTATGTATTACTGTGTTCAACACCATGAATGACGTATATAAGGTCAAAAAATAAAGTATGTAGTACTGTGTTCAACACCGTGACTGAAATATATTTTGTCATATATTTAAGTATATAGTACTGGTTGTGTATTTGATGGTGTTCATGGGAAGTTGAAACTTTACATTTTTCATAAATCTCAAAGTGCGACGGATTAAGACCATATAAAAAAACAGTTAATCAAACACAGTAGTAAAGAAGTTGACAGAAGTTCATCGTAGAACAAGAAGATTTAAGAAAAGGCAGTAAAAACAACAGTAAAATGTGCTGTAAACCTTCTAAAAAGGTGGGTTTTGAGACCTTGTTTCAAAGCGTGAGGAGCCTGAGGTGGTCTGAGCTCCACAGACGACGAGCAGCAGCTCGGAAAGTCTTGTCTCTGGTCTTGAGCGAGTCCTGGGTTCAGAAAGTACCTTCTGGGTTGAAGGACCTGTAGGTGGATCTGAACAGTGGAGCTCCTGCCATCTTGGACAGTCAAGCTTCTGTGTCTCGACAAAGGTTTGATTCGTGAAACTTTAATGCCTTCATTTTGAAGAAAGTCATATATAAAGTGTGTGATAATATCTGCTGATAACTTTGCATTTTTGTGTAGTATTTACTTAAGACATATACCTGAGTAAACTTGTATTTTTCATGTTAGAAAACTGTGTTAAGAACAGATTCATGTTTGTGAGTCAGTGACCTGGTGTTTGTGTAGCATCAGTTGTGTTTTATTAAAAACTTGTGTATTATCGTCTATATTTGCTTCACAACCTGAACCAGGTTTGTTTCCTTCTGCCGTTTTCAGGCCTTGAATCACTTAATACTCGACGGGATCATTTGCGAACACGTCCTCGACGCAGGTGTTGTTCTGCTGAACTGGATTCAGGTGTTTAAAACAAAACTGTATTTGCATACAGATTACATTCCAGGGCTTTTTATGAACGTTTAATTTTAGAAGCGAAGGAGCCTCTGAAGCCGAGACATGTGTTGAAACTGCTGTTGTTTCCGTTCGACCGAGAGAACATCACACGTTCAAATATTCCTGTCAAAGATGTTTATTTTTCAACATCTGCAATTAGTTCAAAGCTGCAGCTGTGATGGATTCATAGAAACTGGATCAGGTTCTTGTTCCGGTTCTTCTCCGTCATCGTGTTTGAGACTCAAATCAAATGTTTTATTCTCAAACTCTCACTGAAATCGAAGCTGTTTCTTAATAAGCAGCACGAGGTCTCGATACACGCGGATGCAGGTCGTGAAAACTGAAGCCCCGTCGGCCGCCGCAGTCCACATGTCGACACATTTGTAGTTTATTGTTCTGTTTTCTCTTCCTGTTGGAAAGTTGCAGGTTGTGTATTTGATGGTGTTCATAGGAAGTTGCAGGTTGTGTATTTGATGGTGTTCATGGAAAGTTGCAGGTTGTGTATTTGATGGTGTTCATGGGAAGTTGCAGGTTGTGTATTTGATGGTGTCATGGGAAGTTGCAGGTTGTGTATTTGATGGTGTCATGGGAAGTTGCAGGTTGTGTATTTGATGGTGTCATGGGAAGTTGCAGGTTGTGTATTTGATGGTGTTCATGGGAAGTTGCAGGTTGTGTATTTGATGGTGTTCATGGGAAGTTGCAGGTTGTGTATTTGATGGTGTTCATGGGAAGTTGCAGGTTGTGTATTTGATGGTGTTCATGGGAAGTTGCAGGTTATTATTGATGAATACAACGTTTCTTTTAATAAGTAAAGAAGATAAAACCTTAACCCTGGATATCAAAGAAACACTGAAGTAATTAAACGTAAAAACATTAAACTGAACATCTGGTTTGTGAAGCAATTGACATAAGAGTGAAAGAATGAAAGAAAATGCTCTTAAATACGAGAAAGAAGGCGAGAATAAACAATAAATACAATGTTATGTTCAACAGGTGCATTAATTATGACTTGATTTAGAAAATAAACTAGTATTGTTTAATTATATTATTTATATATTTATACATATACACTTTAACCTGTGCAGTGACTTTCTTCATTTATTAATTAAATATCTGCAAATTAAATAAAGTGTTGTAATAATGTGTTCAATTTTATTCATAATAACATTAAAGTATTTCAAGGGACAAGAAAAATGTCAGAACAGGATACGTTTTTATTCTAAGTTGTATTTATATTTTCTTTGTCAGTTTTAACAGAAGAAACAGTGAAGGAAGAAGAATCGAAGAAAAGAAAAAGAACATTTCTTCAGTCCGAGAAACATACATTCAGACAGGATTTGTCTGCAACACACACAAGTGCAGTGTCCTGAATCGCACACGCCTCGAAGTGCACTGCTTCACAGTACACTGTAGGACAGTGCACTTACTTCCGACAGGGTATTGCTGTCTCAAACCAAACACTCACGCTATGCACTTACTTTGCTTACTTTTTAACGCTGATCGTAACCGGCCGTTGGAACTCTATCGTAAGTTAAGTGGTGTTGTGTTATTATTGTTGTTGTGTTGTTTTGTGGTAAAATGAGCATCTGCTCCTAAGACATGTTGCCAGTGACTTTAGCGACGTAGCTCTAGATGTAGCGTCATCTACGTCACTAAGATGGCGGCCGTCGAGGGAGGCAAGTGTCCCGTCCATCCACACTCAATTTTCCGGCGGTTCGAGTGCGAATAGTGCACAACTGCTCAGTGTGAACGCACTTGTGTACTCAGAACACGTCGTGTCGGGTCAGAGGTGAGCGATGACGGACCCGACGCTGGCGTTTTATTGATTCTTTTAACGCTTCCTGAGAGTCGATGGTCCAGATCTGGTTGAGTCGTGTTGAGCAGGAATCAACGATCGGAGGCGATAACGACGTTTCTGTCTTCGCTAAACGATGGTTGAACTCTTGAACCCAGATGGCGGCGCAGACATTCATCCCAGACACGGAAAAGAAGAGGCGTCGGTGGTTCCGTTGCACTTTTCAACAGCGTAGGAAACGAGAGATTCTTCATCCTCCGGCGAAAACATCTCACTGTTGATTTTCATCCCCGAACACGCTAATGCGCTCGTGAGCCTCTTATTTTATTTGGGAAACAGATGTTATTTGTCTTCGCCGCCCCGTTCTGCCGCTGATACGAGGCTCCCTCGGCGCCGGGCGAAGGGAAATCGTCCAAACATCTTGTCCGCGGAGAGAGAAGCTTCCACAACAATCACAGTCGCTTCTTTAAAACACGAGACGTTATCCTCCTCCATCAAATTGGATTAAGAGCCGACGCGGACTGATCTGCTCCTCGCCGCGTCGGACCGCATTAGTTTCAAGTCGGCGCCGCCGTAGACTCTCATGGAAACCAAATGAAATCATGTCATGGCAGCCGGAGCGACCCCGGTGTCCGTCACCAACAGCAGACTCCCCGCGGACGCTCGCGCTCGTACATCAGCAGCGCCGGCGTGTTAGCGAGCTCCCGGTGCAGGTGACGGATGGTCGGCCCAGAAATTGCTTCATTTGCATCCGAGCTAATTGTCTCGGAGCCGCGGGCCTCGACAACGACTGGATGGATTGCAGAGTTCACCGAGAGAAAGTGTCTGAAGCGCCCCAGGCGACCGTCGATGGTGGAGTCAGCAGAGTCGCATCCGGAGCCACTGCAGGTACTTTAGCATTTAGCCAGTGACGGAAATGAAAAAGTGCAATTTGCACATGTTTACGACTTTGTGGCCATTTGTGTTCGAATCTTCGAACGTGTTCCCGAGAGTTTTGGTCCAATTTCCAGTTTAAGTTTCCAACATCTGCAGTTATTCAACATTAATGAGTCTTGAGCCCGTGACCTGTGGACCTCTGGTGATTTGTAATAATTGTGGAGAATGTCTGAGATTTAATCTCGTGCAAATGCGCCGTGACTGTGATTTGTAACGGAATGTAATAATTCTCTCAATGGGTGATCGGGACACAGGGAACTTGAAAGGACCATTTGGCCGGAAATGACGTCCCCCTGGGCGGGAAATTTGCCTTAAATATAGCGATGTTTCTACAGATCGGAACCTTTTTCTCCGGGACTATTGACCTGTACAGTCGCCGGGACTAAGTGTATCCGGTCGCGATCGTAAAGCTTGTATTTTGTTTGACTTGGAGCGAATATTTATTTTTTATATTTATTAGATTTAATCTCGTGCAAATGCGCCATGACCGTGATTTGTAACGTTATGATTCCGACGCAAGTGACCTTCTGTATTTGGCACGAGACAGGGCGCGAGTGATAATACTAGTCCAGGGCGAACCCGCATCCCGGTGTTAGTTTGTTAGATTAGAATTATTATACACTATAAGTATAAGACATACTTAAATTAATGCTAAAAGGTAATCAAAATATAAAGTATAAATTACTCGCTTCATCTAAGAGCTTAAACGTTTGACGACACATTCACATAAACATCCTCTCAGACTGATTCACTGGTTCAAGACAAGCTTGGATCAGGATTAGATACGACACCAGTTATTTAAATCATCTGTTTATCTGCCAATCACACCTTAAATCGTAGATCAAAGAATGAAGACACACCCGGGAAAGGGGGGATAAAAGACGGAAACCCCCGCCTTAGAACATTTGAATGATTAGATTACAAGAAAACAAATCAGGATGTCTTTCCACAGGGGATCGGTAGACAGGGAACTTGAAAGGACCATTTGGCCGGAAAGGACGACCCCCTGGGTGGGAAATTTGCCTTGAATATAGCGAAGTTTCTACAGATCGGGACCTTTTTCTCCCGGGACTCTTGACCTGTACAGTCGCCGGGACAAAGTGTGTCCGATTGCGATCGTAAAGCTTGTATTTTGTTTGACTTGAAGCGGCGAATAAACGACCCGTGACACACTCTGGATTGTTCATCTTTCTCTACGAAGCGAAGTATAAGAACCGGAACGGAACGGACTCTGTGTTTTGATCGTTTTAAATGGCATGTTTTTCCATCTTGCCTCATATATTCTTCCTTTCTGTCTCGGTAACGACAAACCGTTGCAGATCTGTATCTCCAGGCTATTGGTACAGAATAATGGAGGCTCCCGTACAGACATTACATTTAGTGTCTCGTCTCGAGTCCAGTGCCTACGTGTCTAGTTAAATAAGGATGTGTTTTAAGAAGTCTTGTTAAGAGAAGCTTAATGTGATTCTATGAAACCTTCATCAGGCCAAAGTCTTGTTAGTGGTTTTTCTGTTTGAACGCCTCCTGATCTTGATGAAGTGTTTGTGTCGTTTACACTATTGTAACAGTTTATTCTGTGTCTAAACCAGAAGGATGTGTTTCGCCTGCAGTTCATACAAAACTCTGCAGCCATAATTCTGAGCCGCTCTAGTAGAAGAACTCACATTTCTCCTTCAAACTCTTCACTGGCTGCCAGTTTCTTTCAGGATCATTTTAGATTTTCTGAGACTCCTGTGTTTGTCTTATGTGTCTTGACCTTTTAAATATATATTTTAACTGTGTTGTTTGAGAATGTTTAAGTTCTTTGTGACCCTGGTCTTAAACCTTTACAAACAACTACCGTATTTTCCGGGCTAAAAGTTGCAGTTTTTGTCATAGTTTGTCCGGGGGTGACATTATACTCTGGAGCGACTTATGTGTGAAATTATGAACACACTATTAGCGGTATATCATTTCACATGTTATTGTCACACTAAACCACCAGAGGGCGCTCTAGGCCTGTGTTGATCATTTCCACGTAGAAGAGGAAGCATCTTCTACCTCCGGAGTTAGTTAGTTGTTTAAAAGTGACACGAGGATGAAGAGTTATTTGGAGTTACACGGATGGTTTGGTAAACTAGTTAGTTATTGATGCTATAGTTCTCTGAATAACTCTTCATATGTTATGTTAACATACCAGGTTCTCACTTCATGTAACGTAACATTATTCTGTTGTTGCCTCTAGTTTTATTTTAACTTGTCTTTCAAGATCACATGTCTGTTCTTGGATTTTATCAAATCAATTTCCCCCAAAAATGTGACTTTTACTCCAGTGCGACTTATATATGTTTTTTCCTTCTTTATTATGTGTAACTACAACTACTGTGTGTGAATTTATGATCAATATTTCAGTGTTACATATGGACTTTGACGTGAAAAGTGGCTCAGCACGTTTTTTGTGCGTAAAACCCCTCAGTACATGAGTAAAACCTCTCAGTACATGAGTAAAACCCCTCAGTACATGAGTAAAACCCCTCAGTACATGAGTAAAAACCCCTCAGTACATGAGTAAAACCCCTCAGTACATGAGTAAAACCCCTCAGTACATGAGTAAAACCCCTCAGTACATGAGTAAAACCCCTCAGTACATGAGTAAAACCCCAGTACAGGTAACCCTGTCATGAGTAAAACCCCTCAGTACATGAGTAAAACCCCTCAGTACATGAGTAAAACCCCTCAGTACATGAGTAAAACCCCTCAGTACATGAGTAAAACCTCTCAGTACATGAGTAAAACCCCTCAGTACATGAGTAAAACCTCTCAGTACATGAGTAAAACCCCTCAGTACATGAGTAAAACCTCTCAGTACATGAGTAAAACCCTCAGTACATGAGTAAAACCCCTCAGTACATGAGTAAAACCCTCAGTACATGAGTAAAACCCCTCAGTACATGAGTAAAACCCTCAGTACATGAGTAAAACCCCTCAGTTGAGTAAAACCTCTCAGTACATGAGTAAAACCCTCGTACTATAAAAAACCTCAGTACATGAGTAAAACCCCTCAGTACACGAGTAAAACCCCTCAGTACATGAGTAAAACCCCTCAGTACACGAGTAAAACCCCTCAGTACATGAGTAAAACCCCTCAGTACATGAGTAAAACCTCTCAGTACATGAGTAAAACCCCTCAGTACATGAGTAAAACCTCTCAGTACATGAGTAAAACCCCTCAGTACATGAGTAAAACCCCTCAGTACATGAGTAAAACCCCTCAGTACATGAGTAAAACCCCTCAGTACATGAGTAAAACCCCTCAGTACATGAGTAAAACCCTCAGTACATGAGTAAAACCCCTCAGTACATGAGTAAAACCCCTCAGTACATGAGTAAAACCCCTCAGTACATGAGTAAAACCCCTCAGTACATGAGTAAAACCCCTCAGTACATGAGTAAAACCCTCAGTAAATGAGTAAAACCTCTCAGTACATGAGTAAAACCCCTCAGTACATGAGTAAAAGCCCTCAGTACATGAGTAAAACCTCTCAGTACATGAGTAAAACCTCTCAGTACATGAGTAAAACCTCTCAGTACATGAGTAAAACCCCTCAGTACATGAGTAAAACCCCTCAGTACATGAGTAAAACCCCTCAGTACATGAGTAAAACCCCTCAGTACATGAGTAAAACCCCTCAGTACATGAGTAAAACCTCTCAGTACATGAGTAAAACCTCTCAGTACATGAGTAAAACCCCTCAGTACATGAGTAAAAGCCCTCAGTACATGAGTAAAACCCCTCAGTACATGAGTAAAACCTCTCAGTACATGAGTAAAACCTCTCAGTACATGAGTAAAACCTCTCAGTACATGAGTAAAACCCCTCAGTACATGAGGCCACTGGTGTTTTGCTGCTAGAAAAAGTATCCTGAGAGAAAAAACTGTGAAACTTCTCAAATAAACTCAACTTTCCAACTGGTTTTGTAACTTTACAAACATCACTGGTGACATTATTTGCTGCAGAAGTTCTGAGGGTCACTGTTACCTCAGTTCTGTGACATCTTTAAATACTGTTTGGATAAAAAGTTTCTTTGTTTTTCTTGAAGCAAAACTGCTTTGACATTGAATTCAAAGGAATGTTTTCTTCTCAACAGAGACAATAGAAGACATTTGTTTAAACGTCGCACGATCTGTGACGAGAAGAAAATACTGAGAGTTTTGAAGGTTGGAATTGATTCAAGTTTCAATGTTAAAATTTCTTTAACTTTAGTTACTAGTAAAGAGTGTTTTTCCTTCTCTCCTTCATTCTTACTATTTTTACTCTTTTTCATGATAGTTATTTTCATATTTTCAAACTTCTTTTTTTGTTTTCTTTGGATTAGATGTTTATTTGATGTTAATTCATGATAGTAACAGTCGTGATAGTCACAGTCATGATAGTCACAGTCATGATAGTCAGTCAGTCATAGTCCAGTCATGATAGTCACAGTCAATAGTGACAGTCATGATAGTCACAGTCATGATAGTCACAGTCATGATGGTCACAGTCATGATGGTCACAGTCATGATAGTCACAGTCATGATAGTCACAGTCATGATAGTCACAGTCATGATAGTCACAGTCATGATGGTCACAGTCATGATAGTCACAGTCATGATAGTCACAGTCATGATGCAGTCATGATAGTCACAGTCGATGATAGTCACAGTCATGATCAGTCAACAGTCGTGATAGTCACAGTCATGATAGTCACAGTCATGATGGTCACAGTCGTGATAGTCACAGTCATGATAGTCACAGTCATGATAGTCACAGTCATGATGGTCACAGTCATGATAGTCACAGTCATGATGGTCACAGTCATGATAGACACAGTCATGATAGTCACAGTCATGATGGTCACAGTCATGATAGTCACAGTCATGATGGTCACAGTCATGATAGTCACAGTCGTGATGGTCACAGTCATGATAGTCACAGTCATGATAGTCACAGTCATGATAGTCACAGTCATGATAGTCACAGTCATGATAGTCACAGTCATGATAGTCACAGTCATGATGGTCACAGTCATGATGGTCACAGTCATGATGGTCACAGTCATAATAGTCACAGTCGTGATAGTCACAGTCATGATGGTCACAGTCATGATAGTCACAGTCATGATAGTCACAGTCATGACAGTCAGTGGTCACAGTCATGATGGTCACAGTCATGATAGTCACAGTCGTGATAGTCACAGTCATGACAGTCAGTTGTGATGGTCACAGTCATGATAGTCACAGTCATGATAGTAATAGTCATGATAGTCACAGACATGATAGTTAAAGTCATGATAGTCACAGTCATGATGGTTAAAGTCATGATAGTCACAGTCATGATGGTCAAAGTCATGATAGTCACAGTCATGATGGTTAAAGTCATGATAGTCACAGACATGATGGTTAAAGTCATGATAGTCACAGTCATGATGGTCAAAGTCATGATAGTCACAGTCATGATGGTTAAAGTCATGATAGTCACAGTCATGATAGTCAAAGTCATGATAGTCACAGTCATGATGGTTAAAGTCATGATAGTCACAGTCATGATAGTCGACCATCGTCTCACATGAGATAAACAACATATTTCCAGTCATATCCAAACACACGATCGCTCAGACTCTCGTATCATTGACAATAGAAGCTGAGTTCTTCTGGACTGGTGATGAACCTGCAGGATTCACTGGCTCCACTCGTCTCTTCTCTCGCCGCTCACTGCTGATAGTTACCAGCACAGCTTGACGACCGAGCGTCTGCTTCGCCGTAACACGACGCTTCCCTGACGCCTCCAGTCCTGCTCCCGCCATGTTCAGCAGTAATTGCTCGCTGGATTCCTTCCATTTATATCTGCTCTTCAAACGTGTCGGTGGCCTGCGAGAGGATTGTAAATCAATGCCTCCATTTGTGTTGCGAGCCGCAGAGCCGGAGCGCTCGGCTGTAAACAGCAGCAGTGCGGCGGGCGGGGGGGCGGTCAGAGGCCGAGTCCGTCCTTCACCACAAACATAAATTGGATTTTATCTTCTCTGAGAGGTACAGGTAGACGGAAACACAGGCTGTCAGAGATTTCTTTCTCCAAATCACATTTTCTCTCGTCATTGCGGGAACAAACTTTTCCAACCATGACTCAGCCCACGATTGAAGTGTGGAATGAAATCCTGAGACCGACGGACGACATTTGAACATCAAACTGTCCTCAGTCACACGAGCAGATGCTTTAATTCAGTCACACCTGAGGAAACTATGAACAGATCATGTCTCTTCTGTCCATTAACACTCTCTGAGGCGCGTTTTATTTTGAAAAGACTTGGTACGTCTTCTAAAGTGACTCTTGTTGCTATGACGACGATAAATACACAAATAAATGTATAAATACATGTTTGGATAAATATCAATATATCAAAATAAATAAATTAGTTTTGATTTAATTTTTGTCAGAGAATGGAGCTATTTTACGTTTAAATACACATTTCATCATTTATAGATTTATTTATACATTAATACATGTTGTCTTTTATTTATTTATGTATTTATACATTTATTTATACATTAATACATGTTGTGTTCTATTTATTTATGGTATTTATTTAACATTAAACATTTTATTTATACATTAATACATGTTGTGTTCTATTTATTTATAGATTTATAGATTTATTTATACATTAATACATGTTTTGTTCTATTTAAATTTATTTATACATTAATACATGTTGTGTTTATTATTACATTTATTTATACATTAATACATGTTGTGTTCTATTTATTTATGTATTTATACATTTATTTATACATTAATACATGTTGTGTTCTATTTATTTATGTATTTATACATTTATTTATACATTAATACATGTTGTCTTTTATTTATTTATGTGTTTATACATTTATTTATACATTAATACATGTTGTCTTTTATTTATTTATGTATTTATACATTTATTTATACATTAATACATGTTGTCTTTTATTTATTTATGTATTTATACATTTATTTATACATTAATACATGTTGTCTTTTATTTATTTATGTATTTATACATTTATTTATACATTAATACATGTTGTCTTTTATTTATTTATGTATTTATACATTTATTTATACATTAATACATGTTGTCTTTTATTTATTTATGTATTTATACATTTATTTATACATTAATACATGTTGTCTTTTATTTATTTATGTATTTATACATTTATTTATACATTAATACATGTTGTTTTTATTTATTTATGTTTTATACATTTATTTATACATTATACATCTTTTATTTTTTATGTATTTATACATTTATTTATACATTAATACATGTTGTCTTTTATTTATTTATGTATTTATACATTTATTTATACATTAATACATGTTGTCTTTTATTTATTTATGTATTTATACATTTATTTATACATTAATACATGTTGTCTTTTATTTATTTATGTATTTATACATTTATTTATACATTAATACATGTTGTCTTTTATTTATTTATGTATTTATACATTTATTTATACATTAATACATGTTGTCTTTTATTTATTTATGTATTTATACATTTATTTATACATTAATACATGTTGTCTTTTATTTATTTATGTATTTATACATTTATTTATACATTAATACATGTTGTCTTTTATTTATTTATGTATTTATACATTTATTTATACATTAATACATGTTGTCTTCTATTTATTTATGTATTTATACATTTATTTATACTTAATACATGTTGTCTTTTATTTATTTATGTATTTATATTTATAAACATTATTTATACATTAATACATGTTGTCTTTTATTTATTTATGTATTTATACATTTATTTATGCATTTATACATGTTGACATGTTGTCATTTTGTTATCCAGATGCTAATCAAGTGGTCGTACATCAGTCTAAAGCAGTTATTGGTTAAAAAGGCAAAACAAACTAAAGCAATCGATGTCGATCTTAAAACTATTGTCCTGCAGCAACTGGTCATTTATTTATAGATTTGTTTAGAGATGTAGAAATGTATTTATACATAGGTCATTTCTTGTTCTTCATATGTTTCAGTCAAGTTTACTCCAAAAATAAACGTGTAACTTAGTAAAAATGAGTGAAACACAAACTAATGCAAGTAACTATCCAGAGCTATTGCAGCTTCAGCGTTTAAAGTTAGAGGTTTTTAAGGCACTTGAAGAGACAGTTCACCCAAACTTTTCTACTCATGTCGACTAATGTTGGATCAAGAGTTACCTGTTCCTTTTAACAGTTGTAGGAACATGAACTCACTTTTCTTTAAGACACTTAAAAACATCCAAATACCTTCACTTTGATGTTTCTGAACGAAGATGAAGACGAAGACAACATAAAAATCAACACTTTTGTCTACATCTTGAACAGATGACTCTGAAAGTAATGATTTGAATGTTGTTGTTTTTATCCACATTTCATTTCTGTTTCATCTGAAGTTTGTTCTTTGACTCTAATGCCGACGTTAAACTGTTGCGAGAAAGAAAGAATAATTAATATGATTTCTGTTGATCATTACCGTCTAACAAGTGTTTTGTTTTAAGAAAAGACTGTATTTTCTCTGAAGTAACGTAAGCCTGCGACTCTTTACACATCAAGACATGCATATCGGTCGAGAAAATAAACCTGTAAACTAGAAGAAACATGTTTTATATGTTTTTAAAATAACGCCCACGTTAAACCGCTGCTACAAATCACATCAATATCATTAAAAATGTCAGTTTTCTTGACGATGTTTTACTCAAATGATGCCACATTTCCTAAGTTGTGTTGCTGGTCCAGTAGACATGAGTGGACTCACTGGTGCTCCTCCAGAAGTGGAGGTCCAGGCTGGAACCCTTAAGATGTGCAGATCCTCAACTGACTGACTATTTATGTGACGGTGAAGGTTTGAACCATCAAACAGTGAATGGAGATGTTTGGCTCAGTGTGCGACCAACAAACACAACAAACATGTTTGTGTCTCACTAACCGGTTCATGAAGTGTTTCTTTCAAATGGGAATATTCAGATTGATGTCCATGAACCAGGTCGTCTTTTGTTCATTTGGTTTAATTAGGTTTAGGTTAGTTTTATGTTGTGGTGAAGTTTTCTTTTTCACATTAGCTTTAGTCAAGTCAGTTTTGTTGAGAGTCTTTTTATTCACAACCGTCACAAGCTTCCAGTTTCTTCTCTAGAGAGTATATAGAGTATAGAGAGTATAGAGAGTATATAGAGGATATAGAGTATAGAGAGTATATAGAGTATAGAGAGTATAGAGAGTATAGAGAGGATAGAGAGTATAGAGAGGATATAGAGTATATAGAGCATAGACAGTATATAGAGTATAGAGAGTATAGAGAGTATAGAGAGGATAGAGAGTATAGAGAGGATATAGAGTATAGACAGTATATAGAGTATAGAGAGTATAGAGAGGATATAGAGTATAGAGAGTATATAGAGTATAGAGAGTATAGAGAGTATAGAGAGGATATAGAGTATAGAGAGGATATAGAGTATATAGAGTATAGACAGTATATAGAGTATAGAGAGTATAGAGAGTATAGAGAGGATAGAGAGTATAGAGAGGATATAGAGTATAGACAGTATATAGAGTATAGAGAGTATAGAGAGGATATAGAGTATAGAGAGGATATAGAGTATAGAGAGTATAGAGAGTATAGAGAGTATATAGAGTATAGAGAGTATAGAGAGGATAGAGAGTATAGAGAGTATAGAGAGGATATAGAGTATAGACAGTATAGAGAGTATAGAGAGTATAGAGAGAGTATAGAGAGTATATAGAGTATAGAGAGGATATAGAGTATAGAGAAGATATAGAGTATAGAGAGTATATAGAGTATAGAGAGGATATAGAGTATAAAGAGTATAGAGAGTATATAGAGTACAGAGAGTATAGAGAGTATAGAGAATATAGAGAGTATAGAGAGGATATAGAGTATAGAGAGTATAGAGAGGATATAGAGTATAGAGAGTATAGAGAGGATATAGAGTATAGACAGTATATAGAGTATAGAGAGTATAGAGAGTATAGAGAGTATAGAGAGGATATAGAGTATAGAGAGTATAGAGAGGATAGAGAGTATAGAGAGTATAGAGAGGATATAGAGTATAGACAGTATATAGAGTATAGAGAGTATAGAGAGTATAGAGAGGATATAGAGTATAGAGAGTATAGAGAGGATATAGAGTATAGAGAGGATATAGAGTATAGACAGTATAGAGAGTATAGAGAGGATATAGAGTATAGAGAGTATATAGAGTATAGAGAGGATATAGAGTATAGAGAAGATATAGAGTATAGAGAGTATATAGAGTATAGAGAGGATATAGAGTATAAAGAGTATGGAGAGTATATAGAGTACAGAGAGTATAGAGAGTATAGAGAATATAGAGAGTATAAAGAGTATATAGAGTATATAGAGTATAGAGAGGATATAGAGTATAGAAGGTATAGAGAGTATATAGAGTATAGAGAGTATAGAGAGTATATAGAGTATATAGAGTATAGAGAGGATAGAGAGAAGATAAGAGAGTATAGAGAGTATAGAGAGTATAGAGAGTATATAGAGTATATAGAGTATAGAGAGGATAGAGAGTATAGAGAGGATATAGAGTATAGAGAGTATAGAGAGTAGTATAGAGAGTATAGAGAGTATATAGAGTATAGAGAGTATATAGAGTATATAGAGTATATAGAGTATAGAGAGGATAGAGAGTATAGAGAGGATATAGAGTATAGAGAGTATAGAGAGTATATAGAGTATAGAGAGTATATAGAGTATATAGAGTATAGAGAGTATATAGAGTATATAGAGTATAGAGAGGATATAGAGTATAGAGAGTATATAGAGTATAGAGAGTATATAGAGTGTAGAGAGGATATAGAGTATAGAGAGTATAGAGAGTATATAGAGTATAGAGAGTATATAGAGTATATAGAGTATATAAAGTATATAGAGTATAGAGAGTATATAGAGTGTAGAGAGGATATAGAGTATAGAGAGTATAGAGAGGATATAGAGTATATAGAGTACAGAGAGTATAGAGAGTATAGAGAATATAGAGAGTATAAAGAGTATATAGAGTATATAGAGTATAGAGAGGATATAGAGTATAGAGAGTATAGAGAGTATAAAGAGTATATAGAGTATATAGAGTATAGAGAGGATATAGAGTATAGAGAGTATAGAGAGTATATTACGGTGATTTACTCGACGTGGTCATGTTTGACGAAGGTTGTGTGCAGCAGCGTCTCTGCCACACGAGGCTCATCAGAGGAAGTTGAACAAACGACGGTGTATGTTTCTGTGTGACCCTCACTGGACCGTCTTAATGGAGGCTGTAAATAAACTGAAGCGCAAACTCAGCTGGAATGAAACACTGATGGAATAAATTAGCGCCGCGCTCTTGAAATACTCGGGTCATGAGTAACAGACTCTGACCGTCGCTCGCTTCCATCAATCCTCAGAAACACTTCTTCAGCCGCTCGTCAGCGAGACCATCAATAAGAGACGCGTCACAATGTTGGGTTTAAAACACCATTAGCCGCGTGTCCTGGCGCTCGTTCCTGTTAGCATGTGAGCATTAATTATCTGTCGGATGTTGACGGATGTTGACGGATGTCAACAGATGCTGCTCCAGCGGTCGTGCTCGTCACTCATTGGCTGGTCGAGCAATGATTGACAGGAGGCTGAGATCAGCGAGAGGTTCAGACTCAGGTGTGATAGTCAGTGACACACCTTTGTTTTGAACCCGGTGTGTGTGTGTGTTTACTCCACACGTTCTATTCTGCTGACTCTGGTGCAAACACAACTTCTTTAATCAACACAATGGACTCTTGTTCACACACATGTCAACACACGTGCAGCATCTCTTTGTGAAGTTGAAACAATCACACAAATATTTATGACTTTTTAGAAAATCTCAAACTTTATTTCATGGTTAAAGTTGAACTAAAGTGTGTTTGTGTGTGTGTTTAAGTGTGTATGGGTGTGTGTTTATGTGTGTGTTAAAGTGTGTGAGTGCATGTGTGTTAAAGTGTGTATGTGTGTGTGTGTGTGTTAAAGTGTGCATGTGTGTGTTAAAGTGTGTATGTGTGTGTCTTAAAGTGTGTATATGTGTGTTAAAGTGTGTATGTGTGTGTGTGTTAAAGTGAGTGTGTGTGTTAAAGAGTGTGTATATGTTTAAGTGTGTATGTGCCTGTGTGTTAAAGTGTGTATGTGTGTGTGTGTTAAAGTGAGTGTGTGTGTTTAAGTGTGTATGTGCCTGTGTTTTAAAGTGTGTGTGTGTTAAAGTGTGTATGTGTGTGTGTGTTAAAGTGTGTGTGTTGCGTCTGTGTTAAAGTGTGTGTGTGCGTCTGTGTTAAAATGTGAAGGTGTGTGTGTGTTAAAGTGAGTGTATGTTTAAAAGTGTGTGTGTGTGTTTAAGTGTGTATGTACGTGTGTGTTAAAGTGTGTATGTGCGTGTGTTAAAGTATGTGTGTGCCTGTGTTTTAAAGTGTGTATGTGCGCTTGTGTGATTGTTGCCACGTGTTTGTGTTGTGTGATCCTCCATCATCTGCACGTGTGTAACATCTGGACCGGCAGTTGAGAGAAGCGTCTGTGATGGTGTTTGGACCTTCAAGGTTCTTCTCACAGGAGCAGAACCTTCAAGGTTCTTCTCACAGGAGCAGAACCTTCAAGGTTCTTCTCACAGGAGCAGAACCTTCAAGGTTCTTCTCACAGGAGGGACCTAGTTTCGCAGAACCTTCAAGGTTCTTCTCACAGGAGCAGAACCTTCAAGGTTCTTCTCACAGGAGCAGAACCTTCAAGGTTCTTCTCACAGGAGCAGAACCTTCAAGGTTCTTCTCACAGGAGCAGAACCTTCATCTGAAGAAACACACAATGGAAATATGTAGCGACTGATGAAGGATTTGTTTCTGTTGTTTTACCACTTTTTCAAAAACAAACAAACAACTGCCGTGACCCTGGATAAGAACGAGAAGGTTTGAAAAACAAATTGGATCTTAAGAAGGTAGAGCAGGCCGAACGTTAAACAGAGTCGATACGTCCTTGATGTCGTGGAATCGGGAAAAGCTCACGAGATCCATTGTCCATAGATTAAGAGTCTCTTTGGCTTAACGAGCCCAGAAGATCTCAGAAGTGCTGAAGTCGTGTCGATGCAGCAGATGGAAGAAGATGGAAGAAGATGGAGGAGAACCTCAAGTCCAGGGTTGAACAGAGTCCGGACTACATTAGAGGAGCAGGAGGAGGTTCGTTGTGGACTAAGAACTTCACGGTTCTTCACTACACAGCAGTGATCGACGTCAGGAGCTTTCAAGGTTAAAGGTCAAAGACACAACAGCACAATCTGACCCAGAGGTGAGATTGAACTTCTGAGCTACAAACACAACGTCACATACAGAAGATACATTTGGGAATATCTTGTTGAACCTGGTTCTCAAGTGATGGAGTCGATGGTATCTTTGGCTCGGGTTTATTAACCATTAACCTGAGTCTAAGTTTTCGAAGTATCGCAAACATTTCCGAGCGTTTGGCAGAGTCTACATGATTCCTGCTGGTGTTGGGCGAGTAACTAATAACCTAATAACTAATAACTAATAACTAAATCCTCCAGCAGGACAGGTTTGACTCACAGGACGATACAAACTGTCTCAGAACTACTAGAACTTCAGGCTCGACTGAAGATGCTTTTGTCGATGGTTCTCTGGACGTTCTGTGTATCAAACTGTTAATTACTGATCATGGATCCATTATGATTTGAAAATATGTTCTTATAATACCTCGTACAGAAAGTACTACAGAAACGTAGTCAGACCAGGAGGTACTGGACTGCAGTGGTCCCGACCCCTGGACTGTGGACGTGTTACTGGGTCGCACTGGAAAAATAAATGATTGATGTCATTTCTGATTTATTGATTAGAAAATCCTTTTTCATAGATGATCTTTTCTGACTTAAGAGACTTTTGTTTAAATTAAATTTTGTAAATTTACAAAATCAAAATAATCCTACGCTGCAGATGTTTTCTTTCTCTTTTGCTGATTCCATTCTTTCTGTCTCAGAGTCTGAACGAGTGTTCGGACTCGCTTCCTGTCGGTCTGCTTCCTGTCGGATCTGCTTCCTGTCAATCAGTGTTTGTCGCTCGGTGCTGATGCAACGGCTTTTATTAAGAGTTCTCGCTCCGTGAGTCGATACATGCGTCGATGCACCGGTGTTGCTCGACCCATCACTAGAAGACAGTATCTAAAGTAGAGCTGCACACTATGTCGAAAAAAATATTGATACCACGATATTAGAATCGATCTAAAACATCTGATAATTGATCATTTTTTATTGTATAAATCAATCATTTCTTAAATGATCACTTCGAACAATCAGTGTCACGTTCTGTAAAGTTGTCAATTTGTACTTCTATGTCTCGTTGTTGTTTACGTCTCCGTCCGTCTGTGAACTGTGCGGCGGAACTTGTTAGGCTCGGTTGCTATGGTGACGGAAGTAATACTAACTTATGATCTAGTCAAACACTAGTGATCCAGTGAAGTAATACTAACTTATGATCTAGTCAAACACTAGTGATCCAGTGAAGTAATACTAACTTATGATCTAGTCAAACACTAGTGATCCAGTGAAGTAATACTAACTTATGATCTAGTTCAACACTAGTGATCCAGTGAAGTAATACTAACTTATGATCTAGTCAAACACTAGTGATCCAGTGAAGTAATACTAACTTATGATCTAGTCAAACACTAGTGATCCACTGAAGTAATACTAACTTATGATCTAGTCAAACACTAGTGATCCAGTGAAGTAATACTAACTTATGATCTAGTCAAACACTAGTGATCCAGTGAAGTAATACTAACTTATGATCTAGTCAAACACTAGTGATCCAGTGAAGTAATACTAACTTATGATCTAGTCAAACACTAGTGATCCAGTGAAGTAATACTAACTTATGATCTAGTCAAACACTAGTGATCCAGTGAAGTAATACTAACTTATGATCTAGTCAAACACTAGTGATCCAGTCACTCGTCTCTTTCAACCTCCTTTGTTAAAGCAACATATTGTAAGAACTTTTCATCTCGTCTCAGTTGTTTTCTTATAAGATCGTGAACTTCCAAACAAACCTGTCCGTCTTCACCGTATGCTAACGAGCTAAGTTGTTAGCATCATTTATAAAGTGTTATAAACAAGTGTAAACCTGTCCGTCTTCAGCGTATGCTAACGAGCTAAGTTGTTAGCGTCATTTATAAAGTGTTATAAACAAGTGTAAACCTGTCCGTCTTCAGCGTATGCTAACGAGCTAAGTTGTTAGCGTCATTTATAAACTGTTATAAACAAGTGTAAACCTGTCCGTCTTCACCGTATGCTAACGAGCTAAGTTGTTAGCGTCATTTATAAAGTGTTATGTGTGCGTGTACAAGGATTTATTATTGATTTGGTGATATCACGACGCGCCGGCAGCTCCTCTCTGATGTAAGTAAGTACGTAATTTGTATTTATATAGCGCTTTTCCAGACCAGGGTCACAAAGAATTGCTTAAAAAATCAAAACAATACTCAATAAAATATATACTTTGAAGGTCAAGATAAGACTGAGAAAAACACAGAAAAAGTTCCAGTTCCAGAAAAAACATCGCATTAATATCGATATTGTAATTTAATACACCAATATCGAATATCGCACTTATTTCCGATATTGTGCAGCACTAATTGAAACCATGAAACCAATAACTAATGAATCTAATGACCGTAGTTGTGTGTTTTTACTACTTTGTTGTGGTTTGATAACAGTTGCTCCAAGAGACGCTAACAGGCTAAAGTGCTAAACAATATAAAGTTGACTGAAAAGTTCCATCAAGGTTACAGTTGTGCAAGAAAAATGTGTGTGTGTGTGTGTGTGTGTGTGTGTGTGTGTGTGTGTGTGTGTGTGTGTGTGTGTGTGTGTGTGTGTGTGTGTGTGTGTGTGTGTGCGTTCTTCGGTAGCGACATGGTGACAACATCGACGTTGCCGTGGTTACTAATCCTATTTGGTGAGGATTGGATCCATTATTCAGCGTCTTCGTCTCGTCGTCGAACGCTCTTTTATCATCCGGTGTCAGGGACAGAAGAGGAAGCAAAACAGAAACAGTGTGTTTTCTTTCCAGTTGTTCTCGCACTACTTAACTCCGTTTAATCCAATTTGAACCAAATAAAGCCTCTTTTATTTATGCTGCAGAGACGAGAGCGAAAAAAGAAGGTCAAACTTTATTGACGCGACAGACAAAGACAGTGATCGTCACGTGAGTGCGAGGATCTTATTCATGGCAACACACTCAACTCAACTTAACTCAACTTTATTTATAAAGCGATTTAAAACAACAACAGTCATTACAAAGTGCTGTACAGTGACATAAAAGAAAGCATAGTTAAAACACACACATACGATCGTAAGCATCAGTCGTCACATGTTAAACATGAACTGCAGGATAATACTTGATGGGAAACACACAACAACAAGTCAATGGTTTGTACACAACGATGTGTGTGTGAGAGAATCTTCAGGGGTTTCTAACATATTTCTAAAATACTACGTTGTGCCACATATTTGTTGACGTTGAAGTGAACTCAATTCTCTTTCCTGTCTAATGAGTTCTGCATTCGTTTGATCCAAGAGTAACATTTAGAATTAAAACAGTCAATTTATTAAAAGTAAAGAATGATTACAAAGGTAGTTCTTACAAGACCTTAAATACAACAGTTAACAAAGAATGCAAATTATTCAGAAATACCAGAAGCTCGAGCGCTCGGTCCAGTTTCTTTCAAATCCTGGTTCAAAACCAGATCCTTCCAGAGATTGGCTGAAAACCTTAGCATGTTCTGTGTTATAAAGACCTCCAGACCCTCGAGAACACTGAAGTAAGTTCAGTAAACATTTACAACCTCGGGGTACAGAATAATTTTGCAAATTCTGACTCCATTATGAACAAAAAGATGTTGTATTCATGTCATTACCTGAACATTTGACCTAAACAACGAATCTTCACATTTCCTTCACACATGTTATCTCGAGTCAGGTCTGTAGGCCATAACTTCTGGATCATGGAGGTCCACATGACTGTGTCCTCCTTACAACACAATATATCTTTCACAGTTTTGGAATTTATTGTAACCATGAGGCCTCTGTCAATGGTATCGAAAACGTATACAAAGGTTCACACAAAGTTGTGTATTCATGATCAGTAGGGGGCGCCCTCTGTTTGCTTAAATTAAACAAAAAAGTTTTACCTTACCTTAAATGTGATGTTTCAGTTTAAAAAAAGCCGTTCATTGAACGTTGCAACTCCAGCATTAGCTCCATGACGCCGTTAAAAGTAGAAGAAAATAAATGAAATAGAAAAACACCAGGAGCCTCATGTACTGAGAAGTTCGTAGATCTTCTACTAAACATGTTCGGAAACTGAAGTCCAGAAGATGGTGCAGCACAAAAATATTCCCATGTATGAATCTGTGTGTGACACCAATTTAGACATTTTTCCTTCGTTCATCCCGATCAATTAATAGCAGACTTGTTGTCCTTTCCACGCCCTCATTTACATATTTGTATAATATTTTGTGTCTAATTGAATATCCACTCGTGTAACTACAACTACTGCGTGTTAATTTATGATCAATATTGATGGTTAATTTAATACAGATCTTGCAGGAACTACAAACTTTTTACCGCTCTTTTCAGTGTTGATCCATATGGACTTTGACGTAAAAGTTGGCTCAGAACTTGTTTTGTGCATAAAACCCCTCAGTACATGAGGCCCCCTGAGAGCGCAGACCTCTGCCAAGCAGCTCACTCAGTTTTACTCTTGCCGTCATTATTTTGTCGCCAGATATTTTTTAGCATTTTAAACACACACTTGGTAGTGTTGATCTTAATGGGACAGCAGGTGGCAGTAGTGACCCGCAGTAGCAGTGGTGAACAAACTGAGCTCCCGCTGTTATTCTTCAGAAAATTGTTGGATCCAGACGGTAATTTCAAAAACCGCTTTCCTAAATAATGTATTTGTTCTGGAGGTATTTTCTACCCGATGATCAATATTGACTTGCTTTGTTCAATAATCCCTCTTCCAGGGAGTATCCTCTCATCCTCTGCTTGTGTTTCCCAGGAAGGAAAGTGGAGGAGAATGACTGGTAAAATCCAGACCAGCAACGTGACCAACAAGAATGACCCCCGCTCCCTCAACTCCAGAGTCTTCATCGGCAACCTCAACACGGCCATCGTCAAGAAGACGGACATCGAGGTCCTGTTCGCCAAGTACGGCAAGATCGTGGGCTGCTCCGTCCACAAGGGCTACGCCTTCGTCCAGTACGTGAGCGAGAGGAACGCCCGGGCGGCGGTGGCCGGAGAGAACGCCCGGGTCATCGCCGGACAGCCGCTCGGTGAGTCCGTGCTCATCTGTAAATCCAACATGGTAGCAGGAGGATAAATCTCTCTGGAAGTGTTTCGCTAAAGTTGGAGCAGAGCTTCCCGTCTCGTGAGCCGCCGACGCTCAGAGCGATTCTCTGATTACCGAGCATCACGCCTCCCTCGGTGTCTGATATTCTGTTTGTGGTCCTGCTGTTCTCGGCAGAAATAATACCCGCAGCCTCCTGATCCAGCTGCCGGTGTAAGAACAGTTTGATTCGCAACGTTCACCTTGAGAAGAGAAACTTTAGGTGGAAAGTGTCAGAATGTGTCAGAAGGTGTCAGAAGGTGTCAGAAGGTGTCAGAAGGTGTCGGGTGGAAGCAGAAGCTGCGCTGGTTATCGATTTGCTGCTCTTTGTTTTGGTCGACGCTTGTTTTCTTCCACTTATGAGTTTCTATTTGCTGCAACTAAACAACGCTGGGATGAATTTTTACTGATTTCAGCAAAACAGTTGCATTTGATGTTGTTTTTTGTGCTTCATGTTTTATTGCCTTAAGAAGTCATTTTCCCAAATTGCTCCGCACTGTGGTAAACACGGTCGTCACGCCTGGTTTATGGGACTTCAGGTCATGTTTATCTTTTCAGTTATTGCTCTGAGAGCAGAGACGGTGAAACATATCCTGGGCGGACCGTCGCTACATTCATCTGCCTCTGAAAGAAACGGTGGCAAATAGTCGTCGGAACCGACTCACAATAATAACTGTCATCATACAGAATAAAGCAAATTATCTAAATCACAAAAGTATTTACGACTCGTCGTCTGCACCACAGATACTTCCCACACACAAACAATCACACACAAATGAATTGTTGCTCTTCAGCCGTCGAGTGATGAGTGTCGTCGCATCGAATCCTGCTCCAGGTTACGTTTGCAACGAAGTGCTGGAGCTAAAGAAACACATGACGACTTTAAACACAAACAGGAGGTCATAAACAGACCATGAATCTAGTTCGTCAGTGAGTTCTAACAAACACCGACTCAACATCACTCTTCGTGATTATTAAGAAAGAAAGAATAAAAGAAAATAAGAAGCACAGCCAGGTGGGCGGGAGGTGAACACACCAGCGCCCTCTGTGGGTCACTCTGGATTTACAACGTGTGATTCTAAAATACATGTTTGTGGACAACCTGGCGTTTGAACATAGGTTAGGTTAGGTTAGGTTAGGTTAGGTTAGGTTAGGTTAGGTTAGGTTAGGTTAGGTTAGTTAGGTTAGGTTAGGTTAGGTTAGGTTAGGTTAGGTTAGGTTAGGGTTAGGTTAGGTTAGGTTAGGTTAGGTTAGGTTAGGTTAGGTTAGGTTAGGTTAGGTTAGGTTAGGTTAGGTTAGGTTAGGTTAGGTTAGGTTAGGTTAGGTTAGGTTACATTAGGTTAGGTTAGGTTAGGTTAGGTTAGGTTAGGTTAGGTTAGGTTAGGTTAGGTTAGGTTAGGTTAGGTTAGGTTAGGTTAGGTTAGGTTAGGTTAGGTTAGGTTAGGTTAGTTAGGTTAGGTTAGGTTAGGTTAGGTTAGGTTAGGTTAGGTTAGGTTAGGTTAGGTTAGGTTAGGTAAGGTTAGGTTACATTAGGTTAGGTTAGGTTAGGTTAGGTTAGGTTAGGTTAGGTTAGGTTAGGTTAGGTTAGGTTAGGTTAGGTTAGGTTAGGTTAGGTTAGGTTAGGTTAGGTTAGGTTAGGTTAGGTTAGGTTAGGTTAGGTTAGGTTAGGTTAGGTTAGGTTAGGTTAGGTTAGGGTTAGGTTAGGTTAGGTTAGGTTAGGTTAGGTTAGGTTAGGTTAGGTAAGGTTAGGTTACATTAGGTTTGGTTAGGTTAGGTTAGGTTAGGTTAGGTTAGGTTAGGTTAGGTTAGGTTAGGTTAGGTTAGTTAGGTTAGGTTAGGTTAGGTTAGGTTAGGTTAGGTTAGGTTAGGTTAGGTTAGGTTAGGTTAGGTTAGGCTGGTTAGGTTAGGTTAGGTTAGGTTAGGTTAGGTTAGGTTAGGTTAGGTTAGGTTAGGTTAGGTTAGGTTAGGTTAGGTTAGGTTAGGTTAGGTTAGGTTAGGTTAGGTTAGGTTAGGTTAGGTTAGGTTAGGTTAGGTTAGGTTAGGTTAGGTTAGGTTAGGTTAGGTTAGGTTAGGTTAGGTTAGGTTAGGTTAGTTAGGTTAGGTTAGGTTAGGTTAGGTTAGGTTAGGTTAGGTTAGGTTAGTTAGGTTAGGTTAGGTTAGGTTAGGTTAGGTTAGGTTAGGTTAGGTTAGGGTTAGGTTAGGTTAGGTTAGGTTAGGTTACATTAGGTTAGGTTAGGTTAGGTTAGGTTAGGTTAGGTTAGGTTAGGTTAGGTTAGGTTAGGTTAGGTTAGGTTAGGTTAGTTAGGTTAGGTTAGGTTAGGTTAGGTTAGGTAGAACTTTATTGATCCTCAGGAGGTCTCCTTCGGAAATTGTTTTTTTCACCATCATTATCAGACACAGAAAATACAGCAATTTTTCATAAAGATTAATCAAAATAAAATAAGAACAAGAACAAAAAGAAATAAAGAGAAAGAACAAGATCATACAAGAAAAACAACAAATACAAAGGATACAAAGACTAACATAGAACATCCAGATACTTTCATTCCACTCCTGCCCCCGAACTCAGAATTATACAATTAAATAGCCCGAGGGATGAATGAGTCCTTGAGTTTATCCAATTTAGTATCTATTAATTTAATAGATAGAATTAATTTAATTAATTTAATTTCATAGCATCTATCAATTTAAACATCCAGTTTAGTTTACAATTCTTCCTGATCTTCTTCTTCTTCTTAACCGTCTCCAAGTGTCGCATCCTGTCAGTGAAGGATTGAAAACGACAAACAACCTCTGCCATGTTTTTTTAATGTCGATGCAGTATTTACGGACTCTGGGACTTTCCTGTCGCACCTCATCGTTCAGCGACTTTGTAATGATAGTTTAGATGTTCTTTTGAGTTCCTGTACTTCATGATAATAACTGTAACTATATACTATAATGGGCGCATAGTGGTGCGGCGGTTCTATCGCCTCACAGCGTGAAGGTTGCAGGTTCGCTTCCAGGTCCACATAGTGTAGAGACAGACTGACAGACTGGCATCCTGTCCAGGGTGTCCCCCGTCTCTAGATAGACTCCAGCCCCCCCACATCTCCCGTAAGGGATAAAGTGGCGAAGAAAATGGATAAAATAAAGGCACTTGGTGACGAGAGTAAGGCTCAGCTGTGGTGTTTGGATTAAACACACAATTTAAAATAAGACTGAACTGAATTTATTTCTGTTGTCGTTAAGTCGTTAACACCGATACCTTTTTTCTGTGTTTGTCAGTATTAGTGTCTGCAAAACACTTCATATTTCCATGTGTTTGGTAAATAAATGTGAAAACTATGAACTTGAATTTAGTGCAGTTCTGTCATTCCTGTGCGAACTACGCTGGTATTAATAAAAGACGGCGTATGTTTTCTTTCTGAGTTACCTCAGGTTCATTCACGAAGATCTGTCGGGATCTTTCACCATCTGGTTTGAAGCCGCAGACATCAGAACCTCAAAGTCTGAGTCCATGGTCCCCTGCAACAAAAACACCAGTAAAATGATCAAAACACGGAGTCACTTCCGTCGCTCCAACACAACGTCACGTCCGTCCACTTATACGGGTCTTATACTTCGCTTTGTGGAGAAAGATGAACAATCCAGAGTGTATAACGGGTTGTTTATTCGCCGCTTCAAGCTTTACGATCGTGACCGGACACACTTTCTCCAGGCGACTGTACAGTCAATGGTTACGGTAGTTGTAGAAACATCGTTATATTTAAGGCAAATTTCCCGTCGGGGAGGTCTTCTCTTTCCGGCCAAATGGTCCTTTCAAGTTCCCTGTGTCCCGATCCCCCGTAGAGAGACATCCTGATTTGTTTTGTTGTAATCTAGTCATTCAACTGTTCTCGGGTGGGGTTTCCGTCTTTTAGCCCCCCTTTGCTTCGTTCTTTGATCTACGATTTAAGGTGTGATTTGCAGATAAACAGATAAATAACTGGTGTCGTATCTAATCCTGATCCGAGCTTGTCTCGAACCAGTGAATCAGTCTGAGTCGAATGTTGATTGTGAATGTGGAGTCAAACGTTTAAACTCTTAGATCAAGCGAGTAATTTATACTTTATATTTTTAATTACCTTTTAGCATTCATTAAAGTATGGCTTAAACGAATAGTGTATATTTATATCTAACACCAGTTGGATGTCCAGGATCTTTATTGAACTATAATGGAAGCAACAATAATCACGACTTCATAGCATCAGGAGGTAATTATTTCTGACTCACTGTTGATGCTGTAAACAAGGTTTTTATATATTCATGTCAAATTAAAAGGATGAGCTCTCGCGGCTCGGAGCTGAATCCTGAGACGACGGCTCGGGAGCCGCTCACTTAATTGACAATTACAGACGCTCTCGGTCTCATCCTCGCAGACTGATGCTTTCTTTATTAGCGCGCCGGCCGCATAATCACTCAGCGCTGACGGATGACCTCCGCCGAGGGTCCCTCCTTCTTTCCAAAACATTTCATTAAAGTGTTATCATCCCGAGTAGATGGTGATCCGCAGACCGCGATGATAAGGCAGCGAGAGACGACGCGGAGGAAGCGACTCGGAGCTTCGCTCATCACACTTGTGGGTGGAAGTGTTTTCATTAAGAGTATTTGTATTCAGACTCTTCGCCGCTTAATTCTCTTATCTTTGACCGGCGGGTTGCGGGGTTACAAGTATTGGCAGACGCTCCTTCCTGTTGGTCGGCCTCGTGGTCCACGTTCCGTTGGTGTCGGTCGTGACCCGGTAGAGCTTTTGAAATGATTTGTGGTTTCAGATGCGTCCAGTATCGGAGGAACATCTTGTAGAAAACATAGTATTATTAGTGAGAACGACAGGTTTGGTGAATAAAAAGCAGAGAAAAGGAAAGTAAAAGGTCATGATTTTTGTTTTGCTGTTGGTCAAGTCTTTTTGAGCCTCTTTGGGTTGAAAACATTCGGTCAGTCGAAGAGTTCAAAGGTCAGTGTTCTTGCCGTTGAATAGAGAGAAGTTCAAACATCAAGAGGTTTTCATGAGGGCGAACGAAAAAGAAGATTCTTCTTCTCTTTAAGAACATTTATTTCACAAACCATTTGGTGGTTAATGGACGACAGCTGAAATTACAACGTGATCATGAACCTGGACGACCTGACCCTGTTCGTTGAGCTTCCCATGGCTGCGTCCGATCCAAGTCGCTCGTGCCTAGAAGGTCCTTAAGGGTCCGACCTACTGAAGAGCTCTGACACCACATCGTGACCACTTAAGTGTTGTCTGCAGGCCAAACTCCACTCGTGATGTGTTGTCCTACGCTCTTCAGACAATCATCTCTTGAAGACCCTGCTCTTCAGGGATCACCTTCCATCCTGGTACTTATCAGTACCTCCTTATCTTCCTCGACACTTGCTACCCCTCGGCTCTTGATTTGTAATGATATAGTTTAAGTCGCTGTGGAGAAAGGTCTTGAGTGGACTTAACGAAGATATCTGCTCACAAACGAGGCTATGAGGTCAACAGTCTATGGGGAAAATATGTTAGCAGATATAATTTGCAGTTTTTTTTTTCTGGAGAAGTTAAGATCTTTATGATCCTCTATTATTATAATAGATTCTCATTTAGTGACTTCTGCGCTCAGGTTCTTGTAATTACCGTATTTTCTGGACTATAAGTGGCAGTTTCTTTCATAGTTTGTCCGGGGGTGAGATTATACTCTGGAGCGACTTATGTGTGAAGTTATGAACACATTATTATATCATTTCACATGTTATTGTCACACTAAACCACCAGAGGGCGCTCTAGGCCTGTGTTGATCATTTCCACGTAGAAGAGGAAGCATCTTCTACCTCCGGAGTTAGTTAGTTGTTTAAAAGTGACACGAGGATGAAGAGTTATTTGGAGTTACACGGATGGTTTGGTAAACTAGTTAGTTATTGATGCTATAGTTCTCTGAATAACTCTTCATATGTTATGTTAACATACCAGGTTCTCACTTCATGTAACGTAACATTATTCTGTTGTTGCCTCTAGTTTTATTTTAACTTGTCTTTCAAGATCACATGTCTGTTCTTGGATTTTATCAAATCAATTTCCCCAACAATTGCGACTTATACTCCAGTGCGACTTATATATGTTTTTACTTCTTTATTATGTATTTTATGTCTGGAGCGACTTGTGCTCCGGAGACACTTATAGTCCGGAGAATACGGTAGTTTGGTTCTGATTCATCATTGTCTGCGAGCTCTGCCCCTCAAACTAGGATCTGATCTAATCGCTGTAAAGTGGTCGACAAGATCATTCTGGCAGGGAACCAGTTATAAAAGTAAAGTGTATCAGGTTAATTTCCCCCCCAAAAACTTAAACAGTCTTGGCAGACGTTGAATTGCACTCGACACAGAATAAAACATTACGTCACTTTCACGTCAAGAGATTTGAGCTTTAATTGTCAATTAAGTAACAGTTAAGTTCCTCACGATTGTTCACCACGTGCGGTTCTGCTTCGGTGTTTGTTCTCTGGTAGGAGTTGAAAAACTCTTTAAAATGTTTTTTTTGATATCATGTTTATTGTAAGTAATTTTTATTAATATAGTGCTTTTCCAGACCAGGGTCACAAAGCGCTTAAACAATCAATACAATATTCAATAAAGTATAAACTTTAAAGGTCAAGATAAAACTGATAACACAACAGGAGTTCCAGAAAATCAAGGAAAAGCCTGAACAAATAAAAACGTCTTGAGATGTTTGTTGAAGGAGTCAGTAGATCATCAAACACAGATGTTTCTTGAAGGAGTCAGTAGATCATCAAACACAGATGTTTCTTGAAGGAGTCAGTAGATCATCAAACACAGATGTTTCTTGAAGGAGTCAGTAGATCATCAAACACAGATGTTTCTTGAAGGAGTCAGTAGATCATCAAACACAGATGTTTCTTGAAGGAGTCAGTAGATCATCAAACACAGATGTTTCTTGAAGGAGTCAGTAGATCATCAAACACAGATGTTTCTTGAAGGAGTCAGTAGATCATCAAACACAGAGATGTTTCTTGAAGGAGTCAGTAGATCATCAAACACAGATGTTTCTTGAAGGAGTCAGTAGATCATCAAACACAGATGTTTCTTGAAGGAGTCAGTAGATCATCAAACACAAGATGTTTCTTGAAGGAGTCAGTAGATCATCAAAAAGATGTTTCTTGAAGGAGTCAGTAGATCATCAAACACAGATGTTTCTTGAAGGAGTCAGTAGATCATCAAACAAGATGTTTCTTGAAGGAGTCAGTAGATCATCAAACAAGGTGTTTTTGAAGGAGTAGTAGATCATCAAACACAGATGTTCTTGAAGGAGTCAGTAGATCATCAAAAAGGTGTTTCTTGAAGGAGTCAGTAGATCATCAAACACACATGTTTCTTGAAGGAGTCAGTAGATCATCAAACACACATGTTTCTTGAAGGAGTCAGTAGATCATCAAACACAGATGTTTCTTGAAGGAGTCAGTAGATCATCAAACACGGATGTTTCTTGAAGGAGTCAAAAAGGTCGAGGAGTCAGTAGATCATCAAACACAATGTTTCTTGAAGGAGTCAGTAGATCATCAAACACAGAGATGTTTCTTGAAGGAGTCAGTAGATCATCAAACACGGATGTTTCTTGAAGGAGTCAGTAGATCATCAAACACTGATGTTTCTTGAAGGAGTCAGTAGATCATCAAACACAGATGTTTCTTGAAGGAGTCAGTAGATCATCAAACACAGATGTTTCTTGAAGGAGTCAGTAGATCATCAACACTGATGTTTCTTGAAGGAGTCAGTAGATCATCAAACACAGATGTTTCTTGAAGGAGTCAGTAGATCATCAAACACAGATGTTTCTTGAAGGAGTCAGTAGATCATCAAACACAGATGTTTCTTGAAGGAGTCAGTAGATCATCAAACACAGATGTTTCTTGAAGGAGTCAGTAGATCATCAAACACAGATGTTTTTGAAGGAGTCAGTAGATCATCAAACACAGATGTTTCTTGAAGGAGTCAGTAGATCGTCAAACACAGATGTTTCTTGAAGGAGTCAGTAGATCATCAAACACAGATGTTTCTTGAAGGAGTCAGTAGATCATCAAACACAGATGTTTCTTGAAGGAGTCAGTAGATCATCAAACACAGATGTTTCTTGAAGGAGTCAGTAGATCCATCAGGCGCAAAGAGAGAGAAGATCGTTCCAAAATGTAGGATTATTATTATTATTATTATTATTATTATTATTGTGAAAATCTTAACTCATCTGATGTAATATTGACAATTCTTCTCCCAAGAAGCGTTTCTTTATTCCATTCATCATTTAATTTTAATTGAAGTATCACAGATTCTTCTTCTGCTGCTCATCTTAATGCTGAACACATGGAATACAGTGAAGACCTGCTTTCATGTGGTCGTGCAGTCGACACACAAGCGGTTCTGGAGCTGAAGCACGAGGAGGAACTTGTTGTTGGAGGCCAGCGGTGGCTTGGAAAGGCCTCGGGCATCAGTCGCCGGGAAAAGGAGGTCAGTGGAATAATCGCATCACACTGCGGCCGCGGCGGCCATCTTCCCCCCGCTGCTCGCTGGTGATGACTAATCTGCTCGCCCGGTGATACGGTGTCAGAGGTGGCCGGCTGCCGCCTGCCGCCGCCGCCACACGGGATGAGGATGTCGTGGACGTGTGCGAGCAGGCGTGAGCGAGAGATGATTCACGACACATGGAGGAATTCTATAAAAACACGGACGACATCCACGCGTTTCTCTCTCGGCGCTTCACGAAATGGCGAGCGTTGAGACGTCCAAACCAATCACGGCTCATTCAGAAGGATTGAAAGGAGTAAAGACGTGTTCGTGTTCAAAGACACGTCGCCCGTGATCTCATCGACCGGAATTAGCTTTAATGCTCGGCTGAGTGGATGTTTCATTTTCCATGTGAAGTAAATTATAGATAAACGCAGGAGCCGACGCTCTTTAGAGTTCATTACGTTTTTTATTCCGTGTCAGTTTCCATGGAGACGAAAACACTCAACAAACACAGCTGATATCATTGAAATAAGTGCCTTTTAGAGGTTCTCCAAAGAAAACCTCTTTTCAAGCCGGCTCAAGAGCGGAACTCGTCGGTCGTCGCGTTTCTGTCGCCGGCTTCACGGCCGTCGGCGCTCGTTCATCGATTCTCCGGAGGAAAGAAGCGACGAGATGATCACGAGCAAAATGATCCTCAACCAACACTTTTGATGGAACTCTTGCTTTTCCTGATGAAAAAATCCAGAAATATTGCAAAATATGCATATATACTGTATATATATATATATATATATGGTTTGGCCATAAAGGAAAATGAACTGACCAGGAATTGATTAAAAAATAAAACAAAAGTGTTTAAAAATCACTTTAAAAATGTTTTTTTCAACCTGACAAATATTTCAGATCTACAGCTGAGTCACATGAAAGTTGATTTATTTGATTTACACGATTGTGATTGAGATTGATTGTGATTCTATACATATATAGTTTCATTATTTAATTTTCTGGCGGTAAAACACGTGCAAAGTTGGTGACAAATCCTTCAAAACCTCCGTGGATCCAGATGGAACTCTAAGAAGGCATTCAAATTTGATCTGTGTTTTAACTGTTTGGAAACTTTCATAGAAATACATTCATTCAACACTTTTGCGCAAAATCGACATAATCAACATAATAACTAACAAAAACGACAAAAGTTAAAATTAATACAATATATGATAATATATTTAAAAAAAACGTTGAAATGAAAACTTCATTTGCTTTGATTTTATTGTCATAAATGTTACTGAAGAAGCAACCTTTAAATTAACCTACACTAACTAACTAACTAACTAACTAACTAACTAACTAACTAACTAACTAAACTAACTTCAAAAACATTTCTGACGATAAAATCAAAGCAAATTCAGTTTCATTTCAATATCAGTCACTAATAAACAATCAACTACCAATTTAAATAGTAAAATCAAGAGAAAAAAAAAACATTCTGATTAAACTGATTCACAGAAAAAATCTTGGACGTTGAAAAAAAATATCGAGCTAAAGTATAGAATATAGTTGTTCATTTTCAACAAATAATATAATAATACTTACGGATATAGAGACTTATGTATTTATTACTATATATTTTCTGCTCTATGATCTATTGCTTTAGTCTAGAGATGTGTTGGTGAAGCTTCATGAAACAGTATCATGTTGTTCAGAGATCAGTAGATGGAGCAATCACTTTAAAAATGATGTAAATCAGAAGCACAAAATGGTGCAGAGACGCCATCTAGTGGACTCTGAAGATAATGACACTGTTTCATGAAGCTTCATCAACACATCACTACCATCTAGTGGACTCTGAAGATAATGACACTGTTTCATGAAGCTTCATCAACACATCACTACCATCTAGTGGACTCTGAAGATAATGACACTGTTTCATGAAGCTTCATCAACACATCACTACCATCTAGTGGACTCTGAAGATAATGACACTGTTTCATGAAGCTTCATCAACACATCACTACCATCTAGTGGACTCTGAAGATAATGACACTGTTTCATGAAGCTTCATTAACACATCACTACCATCTAGTGGACTCTGAAGATAATGACACTGTTTCATGAAGCTTTATCAACACATCACTACCATCTAGTGGACTCTGAAGATAATGACACTGTTTCATGAAGCTTCATCAACACATCACTACCATCTAGTGGACTCTGAAGATAATGACACTGTTTCATGAAGCTTCATCAACACATCACTACCATCTAGTGGACTCTGAAGATAATGACACTGTTTCATGAAGCTTCATCAACTCATCACTACATTTAATACTGTTGTATTAAAACCTTACATAATTTATAAACTGAGGGCGCCACCTACTGACTACTTCAAGTAATTATTAACAGTTTAATTTATATATATATTTATTATATTTCATCATGTTTGGATGTGTGGCTTGTGTGAGTATTCTTAAGTACTAATACTGTGTATAAATACATATCCCGGCTGATAATACCTCCTGGTATCTCCCTCCATCACTCTTGTTCTCACATCCTTCTCCTGGTGTTCGTTGACTCGCCCCGAGCGACGCTGACGAGATGATCGCTGGCGTCCATGAAGCCGGAATGTCTCGACGCCGTTTCCTCGTCCGGCGAGCGCCGTCTCAGCACCGACTCTCCGGGGCTGCCATGGCGACGGCGGTGATGGATTCCTTCACGCCGCTCTGCTCCTCAGCGGAGCCTCAGACCTGCTGCACTTGTTATTGTTTAAGTGCGTCTGCGACACCGCCGGCCCTCACGTCCCTGAAGGCCCTGAAGGTCCTGAAGGTCCTGAAGGTCCTGAAGGTCCTGAAGGTCCTGAAGGTTCTGATGGTTCTGAAGGTTCTGAAGGTTCTGAAGGTCCTGAAGGTCCTGAAGGTCCTGAAGGTCCTGAAGGTTCTGATGGTTCTGAAGGTTCTGAAGGTTCTGAAGGTCCTGAAGGTCCTGAAGGTCCTGAAGGTCCGGGTGCGTCGGCCCCGAGGTGACGCCAGCCGCTGACGGACAGGCGGTGATTGAATCCCGGATGGAAAAGGACAATAACACCTTTTTTTTTGTGAGTGGATGAAGAAACATGTCGTGACCCCCCGGCTCAGAGGGGGCGGCGACGGCTCAGGCAGCCAATCATCGTCGCCGCCCTGGTGGCGCCGCACCTCGGAAACTGGGCCTCATTACGATGTTAATGAGCAACATGTCGGGTGATGTGTGATGGATGGACGGCGGAACATTCCAAATACTACAAAGCTTTACGGAGTAATACTACGGAACATTACAGAGGAATACTACGAAGCCCCATGGAGTAATACTACAGAACATTACAGAGGAATACTACGAAGCCTCCCAGAATAGTACTATGGAACATTCCACATACTATGAAGCCTCATGGAGTAATATTACGAAGCCTCCCAGTGGAATATTACGAAGCCTCTTGGAGTAATAACTACAGAACATTCTAAAGTAATACTATGAAGCCTTGTGGAGTAATACTACAGAACATTCCAAAGTAATACTACAAAGCCTTGTGGAGTAATACTACAGAACATTCAAGATTAATACCACAAAGCCTTTTGGAGTAATACTACAGAACATTCCAGATTAATACCACAAAGCCTTTTGGAGTAATACTACAGAACATTCCAAAGTAATACTACAAAGCCTTGTGGAGTAATACTACAGAACATTCAAGATTAATACCACAAAGCCTTTTGGAGTAATACTACCGAACATTCAAGATTAATACCACAAAGCCTTTTGGAGTAATACTACAGAACATTCCAGATTAATACCACAAAGTATTTTTGAGTAATACTACGGAACATTTCAAAGTAATTCTACGAAGCCTTGTGGAGTAATACTACGGAACATTCCAAAGTAAGATCATCAAGAACAAAGAGAGAGAAGATCGTTCCAAAGCTTAGGAGCAACAGCCTGAAAAGATTTCTCTCCTCTGGTCCTGAGCCGTGTGCGTGGAACCATCAGTAGATTCTGATCCACAGACCTCAGAGCCCGAGCTGGGGTGTAAGGCTGGATCAGATCAGTGATGTAAGGAGGAGCCTGACCATGAATAGCTCTGAAAGTAAGAAGCAGAATTTTAAAGTTGATCCTGAAAGAAACTGGAAGCCAGTGAAGAGTTTTAAGGATCGGAGAAATGTGAGTTCTTCTACTAGAGCGGGTCAGAATTCTGGCTGCAGAGTTCTGAATCAACTGCAGGCGAGACACATCCTTCTTGCTAAGACATGAAAACAAACTGTTACAATAGTCCAGACGAGAACAAACGCATGGATTATAAGATCCAGATCATGTTCCGACAACATTTTCCTAAGTTTAGAGATTTTTCTCAGTTGAAGGGAAACAGTTTCTGGTCAGTTTTCTTCAGTGTTGAACAAGAGACATGTCTTTATCAAATACAACACCCAGGTTTCTCAGGCTCAGTTTGACAGACTGACCTAAGTCACACAAGTACTGACTCAACCCTGGAACCTTATCATCAACAATCACCAGAGTTTCAGTTTTGTCCAGATTTAGCTGTAAAGTGTTTTCACTCATTGTTTGATTTCTAGCAACAATTGACTAAGTTCAGCCTCTGGGGCTCAGTTGGATCAAAAGAGCAGTAGAGCTGGATGTCATCAGCAAAAATGTGATAAGAAACATCTGGAAATCTCTGAATGATTTTACCGAGGGGAATCAAGTACAGCAAAAACAATAAAGGACCCAGAACAGAACCTTGAAGGACTCCACACAACAGATCTGCCGATTCAGACCTCATTTGATTGGCAGATACACTAAAACTGCGCCCAGAAAGGTAAGATGAGAACCATTCTAACACAGACCCAGACAGTCTTCATCCCTCAGTCTTCTCAGCAGGATCTGGTGATCAACTGTGTCAAAGGCTGAGGACAGATCCAAGAGAACCAGAACAGTGGATTTACCAGAGTCAGCCGACATCATGATGTCACTGGACACCTTTAGTAAAGCTGTCTCCATAGAGTGATGTTTACGGAAGCCAGACTGAAACTTCTCATGGATGTCGCTCTGATCCAGGAACAAGGACAGCTGTTCAGACACCACCTTCTCCAAGATCTTGGACAAGAAAGGGAGCTTAGAAATAGGCCTGAAATGACTGAGGTCAGTTGGGTCTAAGCCTGGTTTTTTGAGCAGAGGCTCCACAATGGCATGTTTAAATGCATTGGGAAAAACCCCTGTGGAAAGGGAGAGGTTCACCATATTGGTAACCCAGGGGCCAATTACATCAAATACTTTGATAAAAAGCCTACAAGGAAGGACGTCATCTGAGCAAGAGGAGGGTTTCATCTTGTTCACTAGTGCCGAAATATCACCCAAAGATACAGCAGTGAAGGAGGACCAAGAGGAGGAGAGGGGC
>JACEEU010000721.1:33600917-33605917 GCA_016630915.1 Callionymus lyra | reverse complement strand
AAGATGAGCTCGGAGGTGAAGACGCTTCAGCTGGAACATCTTCACTCGTGTTGGAAGTATTTCAGGAGAGACCAGGGCTGAAGGAGACCAACTGAGGACTTCTTCATGGAGAAAAGATGTTCGGACCAAACAAACAAGAGAAGGGAATAGTTGAGTGGCCCTCACAGTAGAAGGTTTGGGGACCCCTGCTGTTGAGGCTCTGTAGGTTGTTTTGGGGTGAACATGAGATCTCCTGACATGTTCAGGGGGTTTCCTCAAGAAACAGTAGATGAAGTATCATGAAACAGTTGATGAAGTATCATAAAACAGTTGATGAAGTATCATAAAACAGTTGATGAAGTATCATGAAACCGTTTATGAAGTATCATAAAACAGTTGATGAAGTATCATAAAACAGTTGATGAAGTATCATAAAACAGTTGATGAAGTATCATAAAACAGTTGAGAAGTATCATGAAACAGTTGAGAAGTATCATGAAACAGTTGAGAAGTATCATAAAACAGTTGATGAAGTATCATAAAACAGTTGATGAAGTATCATGAAACATTTGAGAAGTATCAAGAAACAGTTGATGAAGTATCAAGAAACAGTTGATGAAGTATCATGAAACCGTTGATGAAGTATCAAGAAAGAGTTGATGAAGTATCATGAAACCGTTGATGAAGTATCAAGAAAGAGTTGACGAAGTATCATGAAACCGTTTATGAAGTATCAAGAAACAGTTAATGAAGTATCAAGAAACATTTGAGAAGTATCCTGAAACAGCTGATTAAGTATCATGAAACAGTTGATGAAGTATCATGAAACAGTTGATGAAGTATAATGAAACCGTTTATGAAGTATCATGAAACCGTTGATGAAGTATCAAGAAAGAGTTGATGAAGTATCATGAAACAGTTGATGAAGTATCAAGAAACAGTTGATGAAGTATCATGAAACCGTTGATGAAGTATCAAGAAAGAGTTGATGAAGTATCATGAAACCGTTGATGAAGTATCAAGAAAGAGTTGATGAAGTATCATAAAACAGTTTATGAAGTATCATGAAACCGTTGATGAAGTATCAAGAAACAGTTGATGAAGTATCATGAAACCGTTTATTAAGTATCATGAAACCGTTGATGAAGTATCAAGAAACAGTTGATGAAGTATCATGAAACAGTTTATGAATTATCATGAAACCGTTGATGGAGTATCATGAAACCATTGATGAGGTATCAAGAAACCGTTGATGAAGTATCATGAAACCATTGATGAAGTATCAAGAAACAGTTCATGAAGTATCATGATAGTATCATATCCATCCATCCATCCATCCGTCCGTCCGTCCGTCCGTCCGTCCGTCCATCCATCCATCCATCCATCCATCCATCCGTCCATCCATCCGTCCGTCCGTCCGTCCGTCCATCCATCCATCCATCCATCCATCCATCCATCCATCCATCCATCCATCCATCCATCTATCTATTATAATGAATGTGTTTCATCAACACGTCTACACTTTAACGTTGAACCCATGAACAGTAAATTGCTAATAAAGGCTGAAGTCCTGGTTTACCTGCTGACAGGTGAGCAGACGAGCTGACGTGGGACCAGCACTGGTGACCTTCAGGAGCCTCATTAGGAACCTGGACCGTCAGGAAGTTCTGCCCTTTAACACCTGAAGCTGCTTCTTCATTCAGGACGTCATCGTGTCGAGTCGATCCCGTCGACTCCTCGTTACACGTGGAGCTGTAATTACCGTGACCTCCCATGGCATGACCTCCCATGGCATGACCCCCCAGAGCGTGACCCCCGAGGCTTCTGCTGCCTCCTCAGACTCTTGCTCAAGGGCCCGGGGCAGCAGTGAGTGATGACTCAGCACCAACAAAAGAGCTTGTGCGTCGCTTCCTTCACGACGTTCCAGCGTCGGGTCGGTCCTGAGGCGGTTGCCACGGTGATCTGACTCACAGCACCACGACAGGTCAGCGCCTCGGGTCACGCGGTCCAGGAAAGGTCACCAGGAGCAGGACGACAGATTCAATCCCTCGACCTTGTTGCTGTTTGTGTCAACATCAGAACGGAAGTAGAATTGATTCAGAGCTATATATACTATACTATATATATATATATGTATATATATACTGTATATATATTTTGATATCTCTCCTTTTTTATTTCATTTTATGTCATTTTTATTGTCTAATCTTGGTCATAAATGTATTTTATACGACTATAAATTTGTACTTTTCCAACTCTATTCTCATCTAAAAGCCATTGTTGTACTTTATTATCTAATTAATGCATTAGTAATGTTTTAATCTCTTAACCAGCAGTAAAAATATATAAAACACATGAATATGTATTTATTTTCTTCACCTGCGTACATGAATGTCAGTGAGCAGAAGTCGCTTCAGAGATAATAAGTTCTACTTCACGGTGTGAGGACCTCCAGCCGGGCTTGGTTTATGGTTTATTCTGCAGGGCAGAGAACCGTGGTTACGTTGGTAACCCGGGGTAACAACAGATTAACACTAAATATCTTCACAAACATGTCTTTTGACATCAGTTTAAAAATGATTGACTTTTGTAATCATTGTTTTTATGAATCTGTATTCTCTCTTTCATTGTCGTTTATTTACAATTTATTTATTTATTCATCCTTACATCCATCCATCCATTCATTCATCCATCCATCCATCCATTCATTCATTCATTCATTCATTCATTCATTCATTTATTCATTCATTTATTCATTCATTTATTCATTCATTCATTCATTTATTCATTCATTTATTCATTCATTCATTCATTCATTCATTTATTCATTCATTTATTCATTTATTTATTCATTTATTTATTCATTCATTTATTTATTCATTCATTCATTTATGTATTTGTTTGTTTATTTATTCATTAATTTATTCATTCATTTATTCATTCATTTATTCATTCATTTATTTATTCATATAATTAATAACAACAAAGTCGTTTCATTTTACATTAATAATTTTAATGTGGGTTTTGTGTATTTTTTTAATTGTGTATTTGCTCGATATTCTTTGTTTCTCTGAAGAAACAAGTTTATAATCTAGAGTTTTGTATTTTTACCTCTGAAGAAACAAGTTTATAATCTAGAGTTTTGTATTTTTAACTCTGAAGAAACAAGTTTATAATCTAGAGTTTTGTATTTTTGAACTCTGAAGAAACAAGTTTATAATCTAGAGTTTTGTATTTTTAACTCTGAAGAAACAAGTTTATAATCTAGAGTTTTGTATTTTTAACTCTGAAGAAACAAGTTTATAATCTAGAGTTTTGTATTTTTACCTCTGAAGAAACACGTTTATAATCTAGAGTTTTGTATTTTTAACTCTGAAGAAACAAGTTTATAATCTAGAGTTTTGTATTTTTAACTCTGAAGAAACAAGTTTAAATCTAGAGTTTTGTATTTTTAACTCTGAAGAAATTTATAATCTAATTTTATTTCTCTGAAGAAACAAGTTTATATCTAGATTTTATTTACCTTGAAGAAACAAGTTTTATTATTTTTATTTTACTCTGAAGAAACAAGTTTATAATCTAGATTTTATTTTAACTCTGAAGAAACAAGTTTATAATCTAGAGTTTTTATTTTTACTGAAAAACATTTATAATTTTTTTTTGAAGAAACAAGTTTATAATCTAATTTTTATTTTAACTTGAAGAAACAAGTTTAAATCTAGAGTTTTGTATTTTTAACTTGAAGAAACAAGTTTATAATCTAGAGTTTTTATTTTTAACTCTGAAGAAACAAGTTTATAATCTAGATTTTTTTTTTAACTCTGAAGAAACAAGTTTATAGTCTAGAGTTTGTATTTTTAACTCTGAGAAACAAGTTTATAATCTAGAGTTTTGTATTTTTAACTCTGAAGAAACAGTTTATAATCTAGAGTTTTGTATTTTAACTCTGAAGAAACAAGTTTATAATCTAGAGTTTTGTATTTTTAACTCTGAAGAAACAAGTTTATAATCTAGAGTTTTGTATTTTTAACTCTGAAGAAACAAGTTTATAATCTAGAGTTTTGTATTTTTAACTCTGAAGAAACAAGTTTATAATCTAGAGTTTTGTATTTTTACCTCTGAAGAAACAAGTTTATAATCTAGAGTTTTGTATTTTTAACTCTGAAGAAACAAGTTTATAATCTAGAGTTTTGTATTTTTAACTCTGAAGAAACAAGTTTATAATCTAGAGTTTTGTATTTTTTAACTCTGAAGAAACAAGTTTATAATCTAGAGTTTTGTATTTTTAACTCTGAAGAAACAAGTTTATAATCTAGAGTTTTGTATTTTTAACTCATAATAAACCACAGTTTAAGCAGCAGCACTGGTACATGTTTGAGTCTGGCTCCCCCCAGCGTTAAAAGAGTGTCATTGCAATGTTGAGAACATGTTGCACGTTCATATGTTTACAAACTACGTGAAGGCCTTCGGGTCAACTTGACCCTGAGACAATAAAAAGGTTAAAAAGTCTGATTCGCTGCCGTGGAGCAGTTTGTTGGTCATGTGACTCCAGTATTTCCATCCTTTTAGTTTATTCACCTGAGTCATGAGTTTATTTACCTGAGTCATGAGTTTATTTACCTGAGTCATGAGTTTATTTACCTGAGTCATGAGTTTATTTACCTGAGTCATGAGTTTATTTACCTGAGTCATGAGTTTATTTACCTGAGTCATGAGTTTATTTACCTGAGTCATGAGTTTATTTACCTGAGTCATGAGTTTATTTACCTGAGTCATGAGTTTATTTACCTGAGTCATGAGTTTATTTACCTGAGTCATGAGTTTATTTACCTGAGTCATGAGTTTATTTACCTGAGTCATGAGTTTATTTACCTGAGTCATGAGTTTATTTACCTGAGTCATGAGTTTATTTACCTGAGTCATGAGTTTATTTACCTGAGTCATGAGTTTATTTACCTGAGTCATGAGTTTATTTACCTGAGTCATGAGTTTATTTACCTGAGTCATGAGTTTATTTACCT
>JACEEU010000721.1:33558417-33595917 GCA_016630915.1 Callionymus lyra | reverse complement strand
GAATACGAATTATATATTTATAACTACTGATGATAGTAATAATAATAATAATATAATAATGATAATAATTGTTTTGTTTTTCCTTTTTAAACGTTGTATTTATTTTTAATATCTTAAATATTTAAATATCGTATTTTCATCAAGTGTTACTTGTTGTTATTGTTGTGTAGTAACAAACGAGCTTTATCTACAGAAACATGTTCTGGATCCTTCACATGATTCTTCTGAGTCTAATGAGTCTAATGAGTCTAATGATCGAGTCACAGGATTGATCCGTCACATGAGTCTAATGAGTCTAATGAGTCTAATGATCTTGTGGATTCATGTCCATCATGAAGAGAATCTTCCCCTCAAGGCTCCTCGGCTTCTTCTGCTTCTTCTGTTTCTTCTGTTTCTTCTGCTTCTTCTGCTTCTTCTGCTTCTTCTGCTTCTTCTGCTTCTTCTGCTTCTTCTTCTTCTTCTGCTTCTTCTGCTTCTTCTGCTTCTTCTTCTTCTTCTGCTTCTTCTGCTTCTTCTGCTTCTTCTTCTTCTTCTGCTTCTTCTGTTTCTTCTGTTTCTTCTGCTTCTTCTGTTTCTTCTGTTTCTTCTGCTTCTTCTGCTTCTTCTGCTTCTTCTTCTTCTTCTGCTTCTTCTGCTTCTTCTGCTTCTTCTTCTTCTTCTGCTTCTTCTGTTTCTTCTGTTTCTTCTGCTTCTTCTGCTTCTTCTGCTTCTTCTTCTTCTTCTGCTTCTTCTGTTTCTTCTGTTTCTTCTGCTTCTTCTGCTTCTTCTGCTTCTTCTTCTTCTTCTGCTTCTTCTGCTTCTTCTGTTTCTTCTGTTTCTTCTGCTTCTTCTGCTTCTTCTGCTTCTTCTGCTTCTTCTGCTTCTTCTGCTTCTTCTGCTTCTTCTGCTTCTTCTGTTTCTTCTGCTTCTTCTGCTTCTTCTGCTTCTTCTGCTTCTTCTGCTTCTTCTGTTTCTTCTGTTTCTTCTGCTTCTTCTGCTTCTTCTGCTTCTTCTGCTTCTTCTGCTTCTTCTGCTTCTTCTGCTTCTTCTGTTTCTTCTGCTTCTTCTGCTTCTTCTGCTTCTTCTGCTTCTTCTGCTTCTTCTGCTTCTTCTGCTTCTTCTGCTTCTTCTGTTTCTTCTGCTTCTTCTGGCTTCTTCTGCTTCTTCTGCTTCTTCTGCTTCTTCTGCTTCTTCTGCTTCTTCTGCTTCTTCTGCTTCTTCTGCTTCTTCTTCTTCTTCTGCTTCTTCTGCTTCTTCTGTTTCTTCTGTTTCTTCTGCTTCTTCTGCTTCTTCTGCTTCTTCTGCTTCTTCTGCTTCTTCTGTTTCTTCTGCTTCTTCTGCTTCTTCTGCTTCTTCTGCTTCTTCTGCTTCTTCTGCTTCTTCTGTTTCTTCTGCTTCTTCTGCTTCTTCTGCTTCTTCTGCTTCTTCTGCTTCTTCTGCTTCTTCTGCTTCTTCTGCTTCTTCTGCTTCTGAACGAGGATCATTAGTCGAGTCTTTGAAATGTCAGCGACGATGGATCGTTAGAAACGTGTGTCTTTAGAAACTAACGATGATCCGAGTATTAACGACCAGTACTTTAATGTACTTTGATATACTTTAATATACCTTTATATACCTGAGGGACCAATAAGGTTCTACCTCACCTAACCTAACCTAATATACCTTAATATACTTTAATATACTCTAATATACTTTATTATACTCTAATATACTTTAATATATTTTAATATACTTTAATATACTCTAATAAACTTTAATATACTTTAATATATTTGAATTTGCTTTAATATACTCTAATCTACTTTGATATACTTTAATTTACTGTAATATACTTTAATATGCTTTAATATAACTTAATATACTTTAATATACTTTAATATACTTTAATATATTTGAATATCATTTAATATACTCTAATCTACTTTGATATACTTTAATATACTGTAATATACTTTAATATACTTTAATATAATTTAATACACTTTACTATACTTGAATATACTTGAATATACTGTAATATACTTTAATATACTTAAATATACTCTAATATACTTTAATATACCATAATATACTATAATATACTTTAATATATTTTAATATACTCTAATATACTTTAATATATTTGAATATACTTTAATATACTCTAATATACTTTAATATACTTTAATATATTTTAATATACTTGAATATACTTGAATATACTCTAATATACTTAAATATAATTTAATATTCTTAAATATACCTTAATATACTTGAATATACTTTAATATCATTTAATATACTTTAATATACTCTAATATACTTGAATATACTTGAATATGATTTAATATACTTTAATATAATTAAATATACTTTAATATACTCTAATATGCTTTAATATAATTTATTATACTCTAATATACTTTAATATAATTTAATATACTTTAATATACTCTAATATGCTTTAATATACTTTAATATACTTTAATATAATTTAATATAATTTAATATAATTTAATATACTTTAATATACTTTAATATCATTTAATATAATTTAATATAATTTAATATACTTTAATATACTTTAATATAATTTAATATAATTTAATATAATTTAATATATTCTAACCTCAACTGACGAAGAACCTCATGGATGACTGCACAGATGAAATTTATCCCCAAAATAATTCTGACAGAATGTAACTATAATTATGTTACCATGGAAACCTGTTAAAGGCCTAAAGCCCTGCTTTACCCAAAAATAAGTTTTTGAAAAAAAAAGGTTTGTGTGATTTTCATTCATTAATTAATTGTTTTGCCTTTTTCTTCGTCTGCTCGTCTGATCCCCTGCATCCGACCTCGTCTACCGTCCCAGAGTCATGTGTCTCCTTCGAGTAGTAGTACGTAGTAATATTAGTAGTACGTAGTAATATTAGAAGTACATAGTAATATTAGAAGTACATAGTACATAGTAATATTAGAAGTACATAGTAATATTAGTAGTACATAGTAATATTAGAAGTACATAGTAATATTAGAAGTACATAGTACATAGTAATATTAGAAGTACATAGTAATATTAGTAGTACGTAGTAATATTAGAAGTACATAGTAATATTAGAAGTACATAGTAATATTAGAAGTACATAGTAATATTAGTAGTACGTAGTAATATTAGTAGTACATAGTAATATTAGAAGTACATAGTAATATTAGAAGTACATAGTACATAGTAATATTAGAAGTACATAGTAATATTAGTAGTACGTAGTAATATTAGAAGTACATAGTAATATTAGAAGTAAGTAGTAATTTTAGTAGTACATAGTAATATTAGAAGTACATAGTAATATTAGAAGTACATAGTAATATTAGAAGTACGTAGTAATATTAGTAGTACGTAGTAATATTAGAAGTACGTAGTAATATTAGAAGTACATAGTAATATTAGTAGTACGTAGTAATATTAGTAGTACGTAGTAATATTAGAAGTACATAGTAATATTAGAAGTACGTAGTAATATTAGTAGTACGTAGTAATATTAGAAGTACCGGTACATAGTAATATTAGAAGTACGTAGTAATATTAGTAGTACATAGTAATATTAGAAGTACATAGTAATATTAGAAGTACGTAGTAATATTAGTAGTACGTAGTAATATTAGAAGTACGTAGTAATATTAGAAGTACATAGTAATATTAGAAGTACATAGTAATATTAGAAGTACATAGTAATATTAGTAGTACGTAGTAATATTAGTAGTACGTAGTAATATTAGAAGTACATAGTAATATTAGAAGTACATGGTAATATTAGAAGTACGTAGTAATATTAGTAGTACGTAGTAATATTAGAAGTACCGGTACATAGTAATATTAGAAGTACATAGTAATATTAGAAGTACGTAGTAATATTAGTAGTACGTAGTAATATTAGAAGTAGGTAGTAATATTAGTAATACTTGACACTATGAAAGTACCTGAACTCACATGACAAAAATTATCCTATATATAATTCTGACAAAAAGTTTGTTTCCATGGAAACAGTTTCGAGTGTGAACTTCGTGTATTTTCAATGATTTAAGAAGTTTCAGGTTCACTTGTAACGTTTTGACAAAAAACAAAACGATTTAAATGTTATGTTTTAAAGTATGAGTTTAATATTGTCATTCAAAAATACACAAAGTTTCATATATTTTTAAACTGAATATAAAAGTGTCTCCAGACTGAACCAACAGAGCTACTGATCAAACGTCTCATTCTTTTATATTCTTTTCTTTTTCCCTTTTAAACTAAATAGTTTTTAAACAAATAATTGAACGATTGTTGAAAAGTATTTTGAAGTTTCAACCTGTGAACTGATGAACGAATCTTCTGATGACGAGTCACTGACAGCTCAGTACCTTTGATTGACAGTTTGTGACTCGAGTCCAAACAAAGCAAAAATCCTGGTGAAATATTTGTAAACAATCTCTGCCTCGACCTTCAGCCCAGAAGAATCGATTCGTTTGTTTCACTGATTCGTCTGCAGGAGAAACTTGTTTTCAACCCACACTGTGTGAAATGAATCACCTTCTTATCTGAGTCGCCGTGGAAACAGAGTCGCATCTGCAAGTATGATGAGCTGCTGCTCCAGTGAGTCCAGAGACCCATGAGCCACTGATCCATGAGCCACTGATCCATGAGCCGCAGACCCATGAACCACAGACCCATGAACCACAGACCCATGAGCCACTGATCCATGAGCCACTGATCCATGAGCCGCAGACCCATGAGCCACAGACCCATGAACCACAGACCCATGAGCCACTGATCCATGAGCCACTGATCCATGAGCCACAGACCCATGAGCCACAGACCCATGAACCACAGACCCATGAGCCACTGATCCATGAGCCACAGACCCATGAGCCACAGACCCATGAACCACAGACCCATGAACCACAGACCCATGAGCCACAGACCCATGAACCACAGACCCATGAACCACAGACCCATGAACCACAGACCCATGAACCACAGACCCATGAACCACAGACCCATGAACCACAGACCCATGAACCACAGACCCATGAACCACAGACCCATGAACCACAGACCCATGAACCACAGACCCATGAACCACAGACCCATGAACCACAGACCCATGAACCACAGACCCATGAACCACAGACCCATGAACCACAGACCCATGAACCACAGACCCATGAACCACAGACCCATGAGACCCCGAGAGCCACAGACCCATGAACCACAGACCCATGAACCACAGACCCATGAACCACAGACCCATGAACCACAGACCCATGAACCACAGACCCATGAACCACAGACCCATGAACCACAGAACAGAACCCCCCCCCCCCCCCCCCCCACCCACCACCGGACCAGATGAACCACAGACCCATGAACCACAGACCCACCCATGAACCACAGACCCGCATGAACCACAGACCCATGAACCACAGACCCATGAACCACAGACCCATGAACCACAGACCCACGAACCACAGACCCATGAACCACAGACCCATGAACCACAGACCCATGAACCACAGACCCATGAACCACATGAACCACAGACCCATGAACCACAGACCCATGAACCACAGACCCATGAACCACAGACCCATGAACCACAGACCCATGAACCACAGACCCATGAACCACAGACCCATGAACCACAGACCCATGAACCACAGACCCATGAACCACAGACCCATGAACCACAGACCCATGAACCACAGACCCATGAACCACAGACCCATGAACCACAGACCCATGAACCACAGACCCATGAACCACAGACCCATGAACCACAGACCCATGAACCACAGACCCATGAACCACAGACCCATGAACCACAGACCCATGAACCGACACAGACCCATGAACCACAGACCCATGAACCACAGACCCATGAACCACAGACCCATGAACCACAGACCCATGAACCACAGACCCCCATGAACCACAGACCCATGAACCACAGACCCATGAACCACAGACCCATGAACCACAGACCCATGAACCACAGACCCATGAACCACAGACCCATGAACCACAGACCCATGAACCACAGACCCATGAACCACAGACCCATGAACCACAGACCCATGAACCACAGACCCATGAACCACAGACCCATGAACCACAGACCCATGAACCACAGACCCATGAACCACAGACCCATGAACCACAGACCCATGAACCACAGACCCATGAACCACAGACCCATGAACCACAGACCCATGAACCACAGACCCCATGAACCACAGACCCATGAACCACAGACCCATGAACCACAGACCCATGAACCACAGACCCATGAACCACAGACCCATGAACCACAGACCCCGCGAACCACAGACCCATGAACCACAGACCCATGAACCACCAAGACCCATGAACCACAGACCCATGAACCATAGACCCCATGAATGAGGCCCCGAGAACCACAGACCCATGAACCACAGACCCATGAACCACAGACCCATGAACCACAGACCCATGAACCACAGACCCATGAACCACAGACCCATGAACCACAGACCCATGAACCACAAGACCCATGAACCACAGACCCATGAACCACGACCCATGACCACAGACCCATGAACCACAGACCCATGAACCACAGACCCATGAACCACAGACCCATGAACCACAGACCCATGAACCACAGACCCATGAACCACAGACCCAGACCATGAACCACAGACCCATGAACCACAGACCCATGAGCCAGAGACCCACTGAGACCACAGACCCATGAACCACAGACCCATGAACCACCCAGACCCATGAACCACAGACCAGACCCATGAACCACAGACCCATGAACCCACAGACCCATGAACCACAGACCCATGAGCCACAGACCCATGAACCACAGACCCATGAACCACAGACCCATGAACCACAGACCCATGAACCACAGACCCATGAACCACAGACCCATGATCCACAGACCCATGAACCACAGACCCATGAGCCACAGACCCATGAACCACAGACCCATGAACCACAGACCCATGAACCACAGACCCATGAACCACTTTATTTGTAAATTATGGTGTAAAATAAGTATTTGATCACTTCAAACAAGGAAGATCTCTGGCTCTCACAGACCTGTAACTTCTTCTTTAAGAAGCTCTTCTGTCCTCCACTCCGTACCTGTATTAATGGCACCTGTTTGAAGTGGTTACCTGTATAAAAGACACCTGTCCACAGCCTCAAACAGTCACACTCCAAACCCCACTATGACCAAAGAGCTGTGGAAGGACAGGAAAAGAAGTGTAGACCTGCACCAGACTGGGAAGAGTGAGTCTACAACAGGCCAGCAGCTCTGTGGGAGCAATTATCAGAAAATGGAAGACATACAAGACCACTGATCATCTCCCTCGATCTGGGGCTCCACGCAAGATCTCATCCCGTGGGGTCAAAATGATCATGAGAACCGTGAGCAAAAATCCCAGAACACGGGGGGACCTGGTGAATGACCTGCAGAGAGCTGGGACCAAAGTAACAAAGGTTACCATCAGTAACTACAACGACAGGGAATCAAATCCTGCAGACGTGTCCTCCTGCTGAAGCCAGTGCATGTCCAGGTCTGAAGTCTGCCAGAGGACACATGGATGATACAGCAGAGGATTGGGAGAAGGTCATGTGGTCAGATGAAACCAAAGTAGAACTTTTTGGTATAAACTCAACTGGTCGTGTTTGAAGGATGAAGATACTGAGTTGCATCCCAACAACACCAGACCTACTGTGAAGCATGGGGTGGAAACATCATGCTTTGGGGCTGTTTTTCTGCTAAGGAGACAAGACGACTGATCCGTGTTCAGGAAAGAATGAATGTATCGTGAGATTTTGAGCCAAAACTTCTTTCCATCAGTGAGAGCTTTGAAGATGAAACATGTCTTCCAGCATGACAATGATCCCAAACACATCGCCCGGGCAACGAAGGAGTGGCTCCGTAAGAAGCATTTGAAAGTCCTGGAGTGGCCTAGCCAGTCTCCAGACCTCAACCCCATAGAAAACCATTTGACCAATTGACCTCTGTTATTGCCAACAAAGTATTGAGTTGAATTTTTGTTATTGACCAAATACTTATTTTCCACCATAATTTTCAAATAAATTCTTTAAAAATCCTACAATGTGAATTCAAGTCAATCGGTGGCTGACTAAATACTTTTGTGCCCCACTGTATATAAAATGAAAAAACTGTATTAAAAAAATAAAAGATATACTTTTAAAAATCAATATTCATTGTCCTACGATATAAAATACCAAATATGGACGTCTTTCATTTACATGCTGCCCCCGCGACCCATGGAGCGAACAGAGAGTCACAGAGAGAATCTTATTTATTTAGTTATTATTAATTTATTTTGTTATTATTTATTTATTTTGTTATTATTTATTTATTTAGTTATTATTAATTTATTTTGTTATTATTTATTTATTTAGTTATTATTAATTTATTTTGTTATTATTTATTTATTTAGTTATTATTAATTTATTTTGTTATTATTTATTTATTATTTAAAAGGTAACAAAACAAACATTTCACCTTCAACTCAAACAATCCTTGATTTATTATTTTTGGCACGTCCGGTGCTCCGTACACCTCCTCCTGCTCCTCCTCCTCACTCCTCCTCACTCCTCCTCCTCATCCTCCTCCTCCTCATCCTCCTTCTCCTATTCCTCCTCCTGCTCCTCCTCCTCCTATTCCTGCTCCTACTCCTGCTCCTCCTGCTCCTCATCCTCTTCCTCTTCCTCTATTTCATCCTCCTTCTCCTATTCCTCCTCCTGCTCCTCCTCCTCCTACTCCTGCTCCTACTCCTGCTCCTCCTCCTCCTCATCCTCCTGCTCCTCATCCTCATCCTCTTCCTCTATCTCATCCTCCTTCTCCTATCCCCCCTCCTGCTACTCTTCCTCCTACTCCTGCTCCTACTCCTGCTCCTCCTCCTCCTCATCTTCCTGCTCCTCATCCTCTTCCTCTTCCTCTTCCTCTTCCTCTTCCTCATCCTCCTCCTCCTCCTCCTCCTCCTCCCTCCTCCTCCTCCTCCTCCTCCTCTTCCTCTTCCTCTTCCTCTATCTCATCCTCCTTCTTCTATTCCTCCTCCTGCTCCTCCTCCTCCTCACTCCTCTTCCTCCTCACTCCTCCTCCTCCTCCTCCTCTTCCTCGTCCTCTATCTCATCCTCCTTCTTCTATTCCTCCTCCTCCTCACTCCTCTTCCTCCTCACTCCTCCCCCTTCTCCTCTTCCTCTTCCTCTTCCTCTTCCCCTATCTCATCCTCCTTCTCCTTTTCCTCATCCTGCTCCTACTCCTGCTCCTACTCCTCCTCATCCTCCGGCTCCTCTTCCTCTTCCTCTTCCTCTTCCTCTTCCTCTTCCTCTTCCTCTTCCTCTTCCTCTTCCTCTTCCTCTTCCTCTTCCTCATCCTCATCCTCCTTCTCCTATTCCTCCTCCTGCTCCTCCTCCTGCTCCTCCTCCTGCTCCTCCTCATCCTCCTCATCCTCCTCATCCTCTTGCTCCTCCTCCTGCTCCTGCTCCTCCTCCTCCTCATCCTCCTGCTCCTCTTGCTCCTCATCCTCTTGCTCCTCCTCTTGCTCCTCCTCTCGCTCCTCCTCCTGCTCCTCCTCCTCCTCCCGTCATGGTTCCGTCCAAGTGTCTTCACTTGTGCGTGTGCTTCACTCTGGTATCGAGCATCACTCGCGGCACCAGAACCTTCTCCTCCGGATCCGAACCGTCGTCAAACTGGACCGATACATTATGACCATGTTCAAGGGGAAGCGTCGCAACCGTCGATGTAAGTTTTTACCTGATGTTGTCGCGGCTGTCGAGCAGCTTCTGGTTCTGGTTCTGGTTCTGAGCGGTTCTTGTGGTTCTTGTGGTTCTTGTGGGTCGAAGTTAATGACGTTGATCGAGACGTTGTGACGTGTTTACAAAAACACACTGAACGTGTTTACAAACACACACTGAACGTGTTTACAAACACACACTGAACGTGTTTACAAACACACACTGAACGTGTTTACAAACACACACTGAACGTGTTTACAAACACACACTGAACGTGTTTACAAACACACACTGAACGTGTTTACAAACACACACTGAACGTGTTTACAAACACACACTGAACGTGTTTACAAACACACACTGAACGAGTTTACAAACACACACTGAACGTGTTTACAAACACACACTGAACGTGTTTACAAACACACACTGAACGTGTTTACAAACACACACTGAACGAGTTTACAAACACACACTGAACGTGTTTACAAACACACACTGAACGAGTCTTTGGATCTTTTAGTTTCTTTCGCTCTTTGACTCAAACGAAGATAAAATGTTTCCATAAAATGTAAATTAATTATTTTCTTATGGATGTAAAAATGATTGAAACGTATTTATATTTTTAAAATACATTTTAATCAAATAACGAACGTTTACTTGATTTATTTTACTTGTTATTTACATTTATTTATTTATTGGTTCGAGGAGTCGATGTGTAAAAACACAATAAATACAATTGTTTTACGTAAAATAGAGATATTCAGCTTCCTTTTCCTCATTTTGTTTAATAGTTTTACTCATTTAGTGTTTTTAATTAAACGTCCGTCAAACTGGTTTAATTTTGGTTTAAATGTTTGTGATGTTGGGAACGATATCGTTGTCATGGTGATGAACTCCTGTGTCATGATGAAGGTGAAAATATATTATCAATTTGTAAACTTTAAAACCGAAGATTTAAATATCACGTTATTTATTCGCTGTGTCGAGATTATTGTTAATTTTAATTGAATTCTTTTTTTTGTTCTTTAAAATCTTGTGTTATTTTCACCACAGTTTATTTATTCTTTATATTTCAATAAATTGTGTATAAATACATTTTTATATTAACAATCAAAACATATGGGTTGCAATTAAACTTCCGGCCTCTAGATGGCAGCAGTTATTAAGTCCTTTGCAGCTAAAGGTAGAATGATGACTGAGTACGAGAGGATACAGTGATTCCAGCAGCTTTTAAAGCTGATGTTTGGACATATTTTGGTTTGGTATACTGGATAATACTACACATATATACTTGTTACTACACTATCACAACACCAGAGTCAAGTACTGGACAATACTACACATATATACTTGTTACTACACTATCACAACACCAGAGTCAAGTACTAGACAATACTACACATATATACTTGTTACTACACTATCACAACACCAGAGTCAAGTACTAGACAATACTACACATATATACTTGTTACTACACTATCACAACACCAGAGTCAAGTACTGGACAATACTACACATATGTACTTGTTACTACACTATCACAACACCAGAGTCAAGTACTGGACAATACTACACATATGTACTTGTTACTACACTATCACAACACCAGAGTCAAGTACTGGACAATACTACACATATATCCTTGTTACTACACTATCACAACACCAGAGTCAAGTACTGGACAATACTACACATATATACTTGTTACTACACTATCACAACACCAGAGTCAAGTACTGGACAATACTACACATATATACTTGTTACTACACTATCACAACACCAGAGTCAAGTACTGGACAATACTACACATATATACTTGTTACTACACTATCACAACAACAGAGTCAAGTACTGGACAATACTACACATATATACTTGTTACTACACTATCACTATATATCATCTAATGAAATGTAATTTGAACAACAAGTTAAAATACATGAAAAAATATATATATTTTGTGGGAAAAATGTTCTTAACGTTTGAATCTGACGGTTTTGTTCAGACCAACTTTATTTATGTGTCAGAAGTAACTTAACATGTAAAGTCAATTTCGAGATACTTCTGCGCGACGATGCTACCTCAGGAAATGCAATAAGTTTTCGTCGCATGTTGAAGGCATTTCTTCCGATGAAACATCCGTCGTAACGAACTCACGTTGAAATATCTCAAATATGGCGACAAGTCAAAGCACACGAGCCAATCAGATCGAAGGAAAAGACGAAGAGGGAAATAACATCGAGAGACGATGAATCCACAGAATTATCTGATCAACCAGAGACTTTCTATTCTTAATTCAACATCTGATAACGAAACAACAGCGTCGCTCTCATCTGCCATCTTGACTCTCCACTAACATTAGACCCGCCAGCACAATGACCCACTTGAGCCCGAGAGATTGATGAAGTTGTTTCGACTAAACCAGCGACTCCTCCGGAGCCACGATCTCGATGCTAACACACATACAAAGAATGTATCTTATTAGCTACTGTGGCACTTTAGATATGTTAGCATAACTGCTACCATTCAGGCTAACAACGTAGCATCCATTCGTCTTGGTAGTTTTACGTTAATTCAATAGTCAAGATGAAGATTAAGACTGCACGATATATCGAAAAAATATCAATATTGGTACTTTAGATATACATCGAAAACATGTGATAATTGATCATTTTCTATTGTATAAATCAAGCATTTCTTAAATGATCACTTCGACCAATCAGTGTCACGTTCTGTAAAGTTGTCAATTTGTACTTCTATGTCTCGTTGTTGTTTGCGTCTCCGTCCGTCTGTGAACTGTGTTAGGCTCGGTTGCTATGACGACGCGTCTTGCCGGCGCAGACTCAGTATATCCAGTGAAGTAATACTAACTTGTGATCTAGTCAAACACTAGTGATCCAGTGAAGTAATACTAACTTATGATGTAGTCAAACACTAGTGATCCAGTGAAGTAATACTAACTTATGATCTAGTCAAACACTAGTGATCCAGTGAAGTAATACTAACTTATGATCTAGTCAAACACTAGTGATCCAGTGAAGTAATACTAACTTATGATCTAGTCAAACACTAGTGATCCAGTGAAGTAATACTAACTTATGATCTAGTCAAACACTAGTGATCCAGTAAAGTAATACTAACTTATGATCTAGTCAAACACTAGTGATCCAGTGAAGTAATACTAACTTATGATCTAGTCAAACACTAGTGATCCAGTGAAGTAATACTAACTTATGATCTAGTCAAACACTAGTGATCCAGTGAAGTAATACTAACTTATGATCTAGTCAAACACTAGTGATCCAGTGAAGTAATACTAACTTATGATCTAGTCAAACACTAGTGATCCAGTGAAGTAATACTAACTTAGGTTCTAGTCAAACACTAGTGATCCAGTGAAGTAATAGTAACTTATGATCTAGTCAAACACTAGTGATCCAGTGAAGTAATACTAACTTATGATCTAGTCAAACACTAGGCGGCGGCTCCTCTCTGATGTCGCTCAGTTTGGCGGGAAACCGATGCAAGTCCTGCGAGACTGAGCGTTATAAGTGATAATAAAAAAAGAAAAAAAATCGAATTAATATCAATATCATTTTCAAGACACCAATATCGATTATGCACTTATTTCCGATATCGTGCAGCACTAATGAAGATGAATGTTTTTCCATTAAAAATGAAATAAACAAGTTACTTTTCATTTTAGAATGTCTTCCTACGTTGAATAACAGATCCAGGTTCAGATTGTCGACACTAATAAGTCTGTCTGGAAGCTCCATTTACATATCAAATATGTCCGCCGAGACGAAAACGTCTCCGCTGTGCTTGAAAGCTGCCACTGACGGATGAATTAATGAGACTCGCAGACAAGAACTGTAGTTTTGAAATTTAAAATATTTCGTCTCAATTCGAGTTTGGTTTCAGCACCAAGGACAGCTCCCGCGTCACTTTCAGTTCTTTTTGTTTTCTAAATGTAGTTTTATCTTATTAAACCTCTAATGAATATATTTTAGTTCAATGTTTTCAACCTTCCATTGTGTCTGTTTGACCTCGAAATATTTTGTGTTTAGTTTTTTAAAATCATTTGCATTTCAAGTTTATCCTTTTTTATACATTTGTATTTTGTGTACACGATTAAATAATGCAGTATTACACAACTAATGTTTTCATGTTATTACACCTCGTGTTGCCTCTTGGTCAAGGTCAACGACCTCCATCACTTACAGAAATATTAGTTTTGTTTTTGAGCCTTCGGGTCAACTTGACCCTGATATAACACATGAGTTAATAACTTCTTTTCTTTAAAAACATCTTTCAAGAAAGATTTGATTTGATTTTTTATATCATGATCTAAAAATGTTCTCATATCAAAAATGTTTATTTAGTGTTAATTAATAATTATATTCTATGTATAAATTATTATGAATTATGAATTATTATCTATATTCTTTACAAGACAAAGACTAAATTCTCATGGAGGAAAAGGTTTTTTTCAAAGTCAAGAAATCTCGAGAGAAAAGGCAAAAATCTTAAGTTCTGAGTATTTTGCGACGTCCTTGATTTTAAACCTGCTGCTGTGATAAGAGAGAATTTAAACTTCAGACTCACAATCCTCTGAGTTTCACTGTGAAACCATGAAGTCAGTTTGTCAGAATGTGAAAGAAGTCAAGATGGATCTTTTACAAACGAGAGTGAACGTGTCTTCATCAGGTCCAGCTGATCCAGGTGGAACCTCTGGTTGGACTTGAGCTTCATGAAACAGTGTCATTAGGATCTTCACCACGTCATCAGATCCCGAGTTCTCTCCAGCACCCCCATGGACCCTCCTACACTCTCCTCTTTTCTCTCACTATATCCTCCCTCACTCCTCTCCTTATCCATCTGTCTACCCCCCCATCCTTCCTGCCGGTCAAAGCAGAAGGCCGTCAACAATGAGTCTGGTTCCGCTCGAGGTTTCTGCTTCTAAAAGGAAGTTTTTCCTCTCCATAGCTCACTGTACAGTGTTTTGTTTCTTGCTCTTTGTTGGATTGAATTGCTGGATCTATTTTTCCTTAATCAACTGTAGTCTTATTTCAACTGTATAGTGTCTTGAGATAACTTTGTTATGATAAGACACTTTAAATAAAATTGAATTGAATTTAATTGAATTATCTTCAACTCCACAAATTCCACTAGATGGTAGTGATGTGTTGATGAAGCTTCATGAAACAGTGTCATTATTTTCAGAGTCCACTAGATGGTATTGATGTGTTGATGAAGCTTCATGAAATAGTGTCATTATCTTCAGAGTCCACTAGATGGTAGTGATGTGTCGATGAAGCTTCATGAAATAGTGTCATTATCTTCAGAGTCCACTAGATGGTAGTGATGTGTTGATGAAGCTTCATGAAACAGTGTCATTATCTTCAGAGTCCCCTAGATGGTAGTGATGTGTTGATGAAGCTTCATGAAACAGTGTCATTATCTTCAGAGTCCACTAGATGGTAGTGATGTGTTGATGAAGCTTCATCAAACAGTGTCATTATCTTCAGAGTCAACTAGATGGTAGTGATGTGTTGATGAAGCTTCATGAAACAGTGTCATTATCTTCAGAGTCCACTAGATGGTAGTGATGTGTTGATGAAGCTTCATGAAACAGTGTCATTATCTTCAGAGTCCACTAGATGGTAGTGATGTGTCGATAAAGCTTCATGAAACAGTGTCATTATCTTCAGAGTCCACTAGATGGTAGTGATGTGTTGATGAAGCTTCATGAAACAGTGTCATGATCTTCAGAATCCACTAGATGGCGTCTCTGCACTCTTTTGTTTTGAAGTGTTCTAATGAAACATCATTGGCGCCACCTACTGACCTCTGAACAACAACAATGTTTCATGAAGCTTCATCAACACATCTCCAGCATTAAGGTCCACATATGCCTCTAAAAGTTTCACCGACTGACAAAAACTGCAGCTTTTTCTGGTGAGAATCCACCTTCAGTCTGTGTTCACTGAACCTTGAGAAAAGCCGCAGCAGTAATTTACTCCAGGAAATTTACAGCACTGTGACCGTGAAGGCCGCTCGGTCCACAGGAGTCATCACTGAGGTTTGTGTTAAATTCCATCGTTTAAATCTTCGGGAGGAGATGCAGTTCTTCCGTCACGGCCCGGCAGCCTCGGAATATCCGCGTCGTTTAACACGTTTAAGTCCAAACTCATTCCAGGAAGGTCTGGAGAGGGTTGAGCTCAGCAGGGAGTCACTCCAGGTTCTTCTGCTCCAGCGACTCCTCGTGAATATCAAAGCTCTCGCAGGAACAGACGTCGTCGTCGCATCGATCCTCGACGTGGACGTGATACAAACACCAGCTCTTTGTGTCGCAGGAAGTGACTGTTCAGGTGTCTGTTGGCAACACAACTTTAACGTTTTATGACGACAAGTATGTCGACAAAGTTGTGTTTATAGATCAAAGACTAGTGACCTCTCACGAAGACTAGTGACCTCTAGCAAAGGCTAGTGACCTCTAGCGAAGACTAGTGACCTCTAGTGAAGACTTGTGACCTCTAGCGAAGACTAGTGACCACTAGCGAAGACTAGTGACCTCTCGTGAAGACTAGTGACCTCTAGCAAAGACTAATGACCTCTAGCGAAGACTAGTGACCTCTAGCGAAGACTAGTGACCACTAGCGAAGACTAGTGACCTCTCGTGAAGACTAGTGACCTCTAGCAAAGACTAATGACCTCTCGTGAAGACTAGTGACCTCTAGTGAAGACTTGTGACCTCTAGCGAAGACTAGTGACCTCTAGTGAAGACTTGTGACCTCTAGCGAAGACTAGTGACCACTAGCGAAGACTAGTGACCTCTCGTGAAGACTAGTGACCTCTAGCAAAGACTAATGACCTCTAGCGAAGACTAGTGACCTCTAGCGAAGACTAGTGACCACTAGCGAAGACTAGTGACCTCTCGTGAAGACTAGTGACCTCTAGCAAAGACTAATGACCTCTCGTGAAGACTAGTGACCTCTAGTGAAGACTTGTGACCTCTAGCGAAGACTAGTGACCTCTAGTGAAGACTTGTGACCTCTAGCGAAGACTAGTGACCACTAGCGAAGACTAGTGACCTCTCGTGAAGACTAGTGACCTCTAGCAAAGACTAATGACCTCTCGTGAAGACTAGTGACCTCTAGTGAAGACTTGTGACCTCTAGCGAAGACTAGTGACCTCTAGTGAAGACTTGTGACCTCTAGCGAAGACTAGTGACCACTAGCGAAGACTAGTGACCTCTAGCAAAGACTAATGACCTCTCGTGAAGACTAGTGACCTCTCGTGAAGACTAGTGACCTCTAGAGAAGACTAGTGACCTCTAGCGAAGACTAGTGACCTCTAGAGAAGACTAGTGACCTCTAGCGAAGACTACTGACCTCTAGCGAAGACTAGTGACCTCTAGTGTAGACTAGTGACCTCTAGCGAAGACTAGTGACCTCTAGTGAAGACTAGTGACCTCTAGCGAAGACTAGTGACCTCTAGCGAAGACTAGTGACCTCTAGCGAAGACTAATGACCTCTCGTGAAGACTAGTGACCTCTAGCGAAGACTAATGACCTCTCGTGAAGACTAGTGACCTCTCGTGAAGACTAGTGACCTCTAGAGAAGACTACTGACCTCTAGCGAAGACTAGTGACCTCTAGCGAAGACTAGTGACCTCTAGCGGAAACTAGTGACATTAGTTTGATGGTTACGTTTGGAGGTTTGTGTCGAGGAGATCCTGGGATGTCAGCCTTCTTGAAACATACAACACCTCAGGAATATGATCACATGCAGCCAGGACTGATATGTTATTGATCTTGTTTGTGTTGACTAGAGCGACGTGTGTGTGTGTGTGTGTGTGTGTGTGTGTGTGTGTGTGTGTGTGTGTGTGTGTGTGTGTGTGTGTGTGTGTGTGTGTGTGTGTGTGTGTGTGTGTGTGTGTGTGTGTGTGTGTGTGTGTGTGTGTGTGTGTGAAGGCAACTGTGTGTATCCACTTCTCTCTGGGGACAGAATACAAGTCGTGCATCACTGGCAGGAACGTCTGCTCGGATTCTCTCGAGTAAATCTCCAGCAATTACAGAATCCGACACGTTCCGGTCGCTGTGATCTCACTGGAGCTGATGTATCGACGCGTGTTCATGAGCACAGCAGGAGGAACTGGACGAACCCTCCGGTCGCTGTGATCTCACTGGAGCTGATGTATCGACGTGTGTTCATGAGCGCAGCAGGAGGAACTGGACGAACCCTCCGGTCGCTGTGATCTCACTGGAGCTGATGTATCGACGCATGTTCATGAGCGCAGCAGGAGGAGGAACTGGACGAACCCTCCGGTCGATGTGATCTCACTGGAGCTGCTGTATCGACGCGTGTTCATGAGCGCAGCAGGAGGAACTGGACGAACCCTCCGGTCGATGTGATCTCACTGGAGCTGCTGTATCGACGCGTGTTCATGAGCGCAGCAGGAGGAACTGGACGAACCCTCCGGTCGATGTGATCTCACTGGAGCTGCTGTATCGACGTGTGTTCATGAGCGCAGCAGGAGGAACTGGACGAACCCTCCGGTCGATGTGATCTCACTGGAGCTGCTGTATCGACGCGTGTTCATGAGCGCAGCAGGAGGAACTGGACGAACCCTCCGGTCGCTGTGATCTCACTGGAGCTGATGTATCGACGTGTGTTCATGAGCGCAGCAGGAGGAACTGGACGAACCCTCCGGTCGCTGTGATCTCACTGGAGCTGATGTATCGACGCGTGTTCATGAGCGCAGCAGGAGGAACTGGACGAACCCTCCGGTCGCTGTGATCTCACTGGAGCTGATGTATCGACGTGTGTTCATGAGCGCAGCAGGAGGAACTGGACGAACCCTCCGGTCGATGTGATCTCACTGGAGCTGATGTATCGACGTGTGTTCATGAGCGCAGCAGGAGGAACTGGACGAACCCTCCGGTCGATGTGATCTCACTGGAGCTGATGTATCGACGCGTGATCATGAGCACAGCAGGAGGAACTGGACGAACCCTCCGGTCGCTGTGATCTCACTGGAGCTGATGTATCGACGCGTGTTCATGAGCGCAGCAGGAGGAGGAACTGGACGAACCCTCCGGTCGATGTGATCTCACTGGAGCTGCTGTATCGACGTGTGTTCATGAGCGCAGCAGCAGGAGGAACTGGACGAACCCTCCAGTCGCTGTGATCTCACTGGAGCTGATGTATCGACGCGTGTTCATGAGCACAGCAGGAGGAACTGGACGAACCCTCCGGTCGATGTGATCTCACTGGAGCTGATGTATCGACGCGTGTTCATGAGCACAGCAGGAGGAACTGGACGAACCCTCCGGTCGCTGTGATCTCACTGGAGCTGATGTATCGACGCGTGTTCATGAGCACAGCAGGAGGAACTGGACGAACCCTCCGGTCGCTGTGATCTCACTGGAGCTGATGTATCGACGCGTGTTCATGAGCGCAGCAGGAGGAACTGGACGAACCCTCCGGTCGATGTGATCTCACTGGAGCTGATGTATCGACGCGTGTTCATGAGCACAGCAGGAGGAACTGGACGAACCCTCCGGTCGCTGTGATCTCACTGGAGCTGATGTATCGACGTGTGTTCATGAGCGCAGCAGGAGGAACTGGACGAACCCTCCGGTCGCTGTGATCTCACTGGAGCTGATGTATCGACGCGTGTTCATGAGCGCAGCAGGAGGAGGAACTGGACGAACCCTCCGGTCGCTGTGATCTCACTGGAGCTGATGTATCGACGCGTGTTCATGAGCGCAGCAGGAGGAACTGGACGAACCCTCCGGTCGATGTGATCTCACTGGAGCTGATGTATCGACGTGTGTTCATGAGCGCAGCAGGAGGAACTGGACGAACCCTCCGGTCGCTGTGATCTCACTGGAGCTGATGTTCGATCGGGGGCGGTGTTCATGAGCGCAGCAGGAGGAACTGGACGAACCCTCCGGTCGCTGTGATCTCACTGGAGCTGATGTATCGACGCGTGTTCATGAGCGCAGCAGCGGGAGGAACTGGACGAACCCTCCGGTCGATGTGATCTCACTGGAGCTGATGTATCGACGCGTGTTCATGAGCGCAGCAGCAGGAGGAACTGGACGAACCCTCCGGTCGATGTGATCTCACTGGAGCTGATGTATCGACGCGTGTTCATGAGCGCAGCAGGAGGAACTGGACGAACCCTCCGGTCGCTGTGATCTCACTGGAGCTGATGTATCGACGCGTGTTCATGAGCGCAGCAGGAGGAACTGGACGAACCCTCCGGTCACGATGACACAAAGAGAGTCTCGACAGCAGCAGCTCTGAGAGGATTTATGACGCAAAGAATATATAAAAAGATATTTTCTCAAGTCATTTATTAATCTGTTGTAGCTCGTGTTCTTAAGGCTTGTGTTGTTGAAGTGTGTGTCTGTGAGGAAGTGTGTGTCTGTGATGAAGTGTGTGTCTGTGATGGAAGTGTGTGTCTGTGATGAAGTGTGTGTGTTGTTGAAGTGTGTGTCTGTGATGAAGTGTGTGTCTGTGATGAAGTGTGTGTCTGTGATGAAGTGTGTGTCTGTGATGAAGTGTGTGTCTGTGATGAAGTGTGTGTGTCGATGTGTGTCTGTGATGAAGTGTGTGTCTGTGATGAAGTGTGTGTCTGTGATGAAGTGTGTGTCTGTGATGAAGTGTGTGTCTGTGATGAAGTGTGTGTCTGTGAGGAAGTGTGTGTGTTGTTGAAGTGTGTGTCTGTGAGGAAGTGTGTGTCTGTGATGAAGTGTGTGTCTGTGATGAAGTGTGTGTCTGTGATGAAGTGTGTGTCTGTGAGGAAGTGTGTGTGTTGTTGAAGTGTGTGTCTGTGATGAAGTGTGTGTCTGTGATGAAGTGTGTGTCTGTGATGAAGTGTGTGTCTGTGATGAAGTGTGTGTGTTGGTTGAAGTGTGTGTCTGTGATGAAGTGTGTGTCTGTGATGAAGTGTGTGTCTGTGATGAAGTGTGTGTCTGTGATGAAGTGTGTGTCTGTGATGAAGTGTGTGTCTATGTGATGAAGTGTGTGTCTGTAAGAAGTGTGTGTCTGTGGATGAAGTGTGTGTCTGTGATGAAGTGTGTGCTGTGATGAAGTGTGTGTCTGTGATGAAGTGTGTGTCTGTGATGAAGTGTGTGTCTGTGAGAAGTGTGTCTGTTGAGAAGTGTGTGTTCTGTGATGAAGTGTGTGTCTGTGATGAAGTGTGTGTCTGTGATGGGAAGTGTGTGTGTCTGTGATGAAGTGTGTGTCTGTAGAGGGTGTGTCTGTGAAGTGTGTGTCTGTGATGAAGTGTGTGTCTGTGATGAAGTGTGTGTCTGTGGATGAAGTGTGTCTGTTGTAGTGTGTCCGTGGATGAAGTGTGTGTCTGTGATGAAGTGTGTGTCTGTGATGAAGTGTGAAGTGTGTGTCTGTATGAAGTGTGTGTCTGTTGATGGAAGTGTGTGTCTGTGAGATGAAGTGTGTCTGTGATGAAGTGTGTGTCTGTGATGAAGTGTGTGTCTGTGATGAAGTGTGTGTCTGTGATGAAGTGTGTGTCTGTTTGGGGATGAAGTGTGTGTCTGTGATGAAGTGTGTGTCTGTGATGAAGTGTGTGTCTGTGATGAAGTGTGTTGTCTGTGATGAAGTGTGTGTCTGTGATGAAGTGTGTGTCTGTGTGTGAAGTGTGTGTCTGTGATGGAAGTGTGTGTCTGTGATGAAGTGTGTGTCTGTGATGAAGTGTGTGTCTGTGATGAAGTGTGTGTCTGTGATGAAGTGTGTCTGTGAGATGAAGTGTGTGTGTTGTTGAAGTGTGTGAGAAGTGTGTGTCTGATGAAGTGTGTGTCTGTGATGAAGTGTGTGTCTGTGATGAAGTGTGTGTCTGTGATGAAGTGTGTGTCTGTGATGAAGTGTGTGTCTGTGAGGATGAAGTGTGTGTCTGTTTGATTAAGTGTGTGTCTGTGATGAAGTGTGTGTCTGTGATGAAGTGTGTGTCTGTGATGAAGTGTGTGTCTGTGATGAAGTGTGTGTCTGTGAGAGTAGTGTGTCTGTGGATGAAGTGTGTGTGTCTGTATGAAGTGTGTGTCTGTGATGAAGTGTGTGTCTGTGATGAAGTGTGTGTCTGTGATGAAGTGTGTGTGCTTGTGATGAAGTGTGTGTCTTGTATGAAGTGTGTGTCTGTGATGAAGTGTGTGTCTGTGATGAAGTGTGTGTCTGTGAGGAAGTGTGTGTCTGTGATGAAGTGTGTGTCTGTGATGAAGTGTGTGTCTGTGATGAAGTGTGTGTCTGTGATGAAGTGTGTGTCTGTGATGAAGTGTGTGTCTGTGATGAAGTGTGTGTGTTGTTGAAGTGTGTGTCTAGGATGAAGTGTGTGTCTGTGATGAAGTGTGTGTCTGTGATGAAGTGTGTGTCTGTGATGAAGTGTGTGTCTGTGATGAAGTGTGTGTGTTGTTGAAGTGTGCGTCTATGATGAAGTGTGTGTCTGTGATGAAGTGTGTGTCTGTGATGAATGTGTGTCTGTGATGAAGTGTGTGTCTGTGATGAAGTGTGTGTGTTGGTGAAAAGGATGAAGGCTCTTGACCCTCGACACTAGGGCGGCTCAGAAGAGTAACCACGGCAACAGGCTCCTCTCCATGCACTGCAGAACGTTTTAAGACGTCCTTCGTTCTTCTGCCACGAGATGCTATTTCTTCTGGAGTGTTTGAGTCCGAAGTGGATCATGGATCGAGGTCATGAAGTCGACTCTAGAAAGTGGATCATGGATCGAGGTCATGAAGTCGACTCTAGAAAGTGGATCATGGATCGAGGTCATGAAGTCGACTCTAGAAAGTGGATCATGGATCGAGGTCGTGAAGTCGACTCTAGAAAGCAGATCATGGATCGAGGTCGTGAAGTCGACTCTAGAAAGTGGATCATGGATCGAGGTCATGAAGTCGACTCTTTAGAAAGTGGATCATGGATCGAGGTCATGAAGTCGACTCTAGAAAGTGGATCATGGATCGAGGTCATGAAGTCTCTAGATCTGAAAGTGGATCATGGATCGAGGTCATGAAGTCGACTCTAGAAAGTGGATCATGGATCGAGGTCATGAAGTCGACTCTAGAAAGTGGATCATGGATCGAGGTCGTGAAGTCACTCTAGAAAGTGGACTCTGGATGAGGTCATGAAGTCGACTCTAGTGGATCATGGATCGAGGTCATGAAGTCGACTCTAGAAAGTGGATCATGGATCGAGGTCATGAAGTCGACTCTAGAAAGTGGATCATGGATCGAGGTCATGAAGTCGACTCTAGAAAGTGGATCATGTCGATTCGAGGTCGAGAAGTCGACTCTAGAAAGTGGATCATGGATCGAGGTCATGAAGTCGACTCTAGAAAGTGGATCATGGATCGAGGTCATGAAGTCGACTCTAGAAAGTGGATCATGGATCGAGGTCATGAAGTCGACTCTAGAAAGTGGATCATGGATCGAGGTCGTGAAGTCGACTCTAGAAAGTGGATCATGGATCGAGGTCATGAAGTCGACTCTAGAAAGTGGATCATGGATCGAGGTCATGAAGTCGACTCTAGAAAGTGGATCATGGATCGAGGTCATGAAGTCGACTCTAGAAAGTGGATCATGGATCAGAGGTCATGAAGTCGACTCTAGAAAGTGGATCATGGATCGAGGTCTGAAGTCGACTCTAGAAAGTGGATCATGGATCGAGGTCATGAAGTCGACTCTAGAAAGTGGATCATGGATCGAGGTCATGAAGTCGACTCTAGAAAGTGGATCATGGATCGAGGTCATGAAGTCGACTCTAGAAAGTGGATCATGGATCGAGGTCATGAAGTCGACTCTAGAAAGTGGATCATGGATCGAGGTCATGAAGTCGACTCCAGAAAGTGGATCATGGATCGAGGTCATGAAGTCGACTCTAGAAAGTGGATCATGGATCGAGGTCATGAAGTCGACTCTAGAAAGTGGATCATGGATCGAGGTCATGAAGTCGACTCTAGAAAGATGGATCAAATGGAGGTCTCTCTAGAAAGTGGATCATGGATCGAGGTCGTGAAGTCGACTCTAGAAAGTGGATCATGGATCGAGGTCATGAAGTCGACTCTAGAAAGTGGATCATGGATCGAGGTCATGAAGTCGACTCTAGAAAGTGGATCATGGATCGAGGTCGTGAAGTCGACTCTAGAAAGTGGATCATGGATCGAGGTCATGAAGTCGACTCTAGAAAGTGGATCATGGATCGAGGTCATGAAGTCGACTCTAGAAAGTGGATCATGGATCGAGGTCATGAAGTCGACTCTAGAAAGTGGATCATGGATCGAGGTCGTGAAGTCGACTCTAGAAAGTGGATCATGGATCGAGGTCGTGAAGTCGACTCTAGAAAGTGGATCATGGATCGAGGTCATGAAGTCGACTCTAGAAAGTGGATCATGGATCGAGGTCATGAAGTCGACTCTAGAAAGTGGATCATGGATCGAGGTCATGAAGTCGACTCTAGAAAGTGGATCATGGATCGAGGTCATGAAGTCGAGCAGGACTCTAGAAAGTGGATCATGGATCGAGGTCATGAAGTCGACTCTAGAAAGTGGATCATGGATCGAGGTCATGAAGTCGACTCTAGAAAGTGGATCATGGATCGAGGTCATGAAGTCGACTCTAGAAAGTGGATCATGGATCGAGGTCATGAAGTCGACTCTAGAAAGTGGATCATGGATCGAGGTCGTGAAGTCGACTCTAGAAAGTGGATCATGGATCTATGGATCGAGGTCATGATGAAGTCGACTCTAGAAAGTGGATCATGGATCGAGGTCATGAAGTCGACTCTAGAAAGTGGATCATGGATCGAGGTCATGAAGTCGACTCTAGAAAGTGGATCATGGATCGAGGTCATGAAGTCGACTCTAGAAAGTGGATCATGGATCGAGGTCATGAAGTCGACTCTAGAAAGTGGATCATGGATCGAGGTCATGAAGTCGACTCTAGAAAGTGGATCATGGATCGTGGTCATGAAGTCGACTCTAGAAAGTGGATCATGGATCGAGGTCATGAAGTCGACTCTAGAAAGTGGATCATGGATCGAGGTCATGAAGTCGACTCTAGAAAGTGGATCATGGATCGAGGTCATGGAGCTCGAAAGTGGATCATGGATTGAGGTCATGAAGTCGACTCTAGAAAGTGGATCATGGATCGAGGTCATGAAGTCGACTCTAGAAAGTGGATCATGGATCGAGGTCATGAAGTCGACTCTAGAAAGTGGATCATGGATCGAGGCAGCAAACACCCCACAAAGTGGATCATGGATCGAGGTCATGAAGTCGACTCTAGAAAGTGGATCATGGATCGAGGTCATGAAGTCGACTCTAGAAAGTGGATCATGGATCGAGGTCATGAAGTCGACTCTGAAAAGTGAAAAAAGAGAAAGTGGAACATGGATCGAGGTCATGAAGTCGACTCTAGAAAGTGGATCATGGATCGAGGTCATGAAGTCGACTCTAGAAAGTCCCGACATCACAAAAAGAATCCACAGGGGGTTTGTTGTCGGCTCTTCTCTGGCGCCTCTAGTGGTGAACATCCGTCATGACGACTGGCTTCAAACCTGCTGGACTCAAACCATCATCACTTCATCACGAGTCTGTCCAGGTTAGAAGGAGAAGCTGGTCTTCAGAGTCGCTCGTCTGGAGAAACATTTGATCAGCGACGTCTGGATGATGAACGTCATGAATATTTGATCGGCAACACATTTGCAAAAGGCTTGATCTCGGCGTGTTTTCGCCTCGAGGGTCGATGAGATGAAGATGAAGACGATGAAGACGTCGTCGCACCTTCATCATCAAACGAGAGGAAATTAAAGAAGCTTTTGATGCTTCACTTCCTGCTGCGTCGTTGTTGTTGTTGTTGTTGTTGTTGTTGTTGTTGTTGTTGTGAGTCCGTCGCACTCGTGCCTGACAGCGGCTCTGATGGCGAACACGAGAGAAAGAGGATTGAAGTGAAAACGGTTTGAAAGATTCATCAAAAGAGAGAAACTTTGTTTTCCTGGAAAGTATTTGTCGTCGTTTAATGAATCGTTTCATTTCAAATGTTGAAACTTCTTTTTGGAAATAAATCCATTTAATACTTTTATTGAAAAGTTGACTTTTTTGGGCTTAAAAAGAATAATTTAATTTAAAAATCAATTATTTTCAAAAAGTTTTATATTGATGTCAATTTATAATACAAACATTTTCATCATTTTTTAAAATTTGAAGATGAAACTCTGTGTAAAAATAAAAAGGAGAAAGAAGGTAGAAGAAGAAATAAAAACTTTTAACCTGTTATTCCTAAAATGTCAATTTTATAAAATATGTCAATTATTAAACAATTATTACGTTTGATAACTTCATGTGATTTAGCATCAACTAATATTCTTGTTTTTTATACACTTTTAATTAATATTTAATTCAAATTTGGGAATTAAAGTCTCTCGTAGTTCAGTAGTTTGTTGAGAAGTTGAGAGAGTTGTGTTTGTGCTAATTCCCCCCCGCCCCCGCGGGCGCCCCATAGTTGTGTTTGAGTTGTGTTTGTGCGCAGAGTTGTGTTTGTGCGCAGAGTTGTGTTTGTGCTCAGAGTTGTGTTTGTGCTCAGAGTTGTGTTTGTGCTCAGAGTTGTGTTTGTGCTCAGAGTTGTGTTTGTGCTCAGAGTTGTGTTTGTGCTCAGAGTTGTGTTTGTGCTCAGAGTTGTGTTTGTGCTCAGAGTTGTGTTTGTGCTCAGAGTTGTGTTTGTGCTCAGAGTTGTGTTTGTGCTCAGAGTTGTGTTTGTGCGCAGAGTTGTGTTTGTGCTCAGAGTTGTGTTTGTGCTCAGAGTTGTGTTTGTGCTCAGAGTTGTGTTTGTGCTCAGAGTTGTGTTTGTGCGCAGAGTTGTGTTTGTGCTCAGAGTTGTGTTTGTGCTCAGAGTTGTGTTTGTGCTCAGAGTTGTGTTTGTGCTCAGAGTTGTGTTTGTGCTCAGAGTTGTGTTTGTGCTCAGAGTTGTGTTTGTGTTGTGCTCAGAGTTGTGTTTGTGCTCAGAGTTGTGTTTGTGCTCAGAGTTGTGTTTGTGCTCAGAGTTGTGTTTGTGCTGCAGAGTTGTGTTTGTGCTCAGAGTTGTGTTTGTGCTCAGAGTTGTGTTTGTGCTCAGAGTTGTGTTTGTGCTCAGAGTTGTGTTTGTGCTCATAGTTGTGTTTGTGCTCAGAGTTGTGTTTGTGCTCAGAGTTGTGTTTGTGCTCAGAGTTGTGTTTGTGCTCAGAGTTGTGTTTGTGCTCAGACTTGTGTTTGTGCTCAGAGTTGTGTTTGTGCTCAGAGTTGTGTTTGTGCGCAGAGTTGTGTTTGTGCTCATAGTTGTGTTTGTGCTCAGACTTGTGTTTGTGCTCATAGTTGTGTTTGTGCTCAGACTTGTGTTTGTGCGCAGAGTTGTGTTTGTGCTCAGAGTTGTGTTTGTGCTCAGAGTTGTGTTTGTGCGCAGAGTTGTGTTTGTGCGCAGAGTTGTGTTTGTGCTCAGAGTTGTGTTTGTGCGCAGAGTTGTGTTTGTGCTCAGAGTTGTGTTTGTGCTCAGAGTTGTGTTTGTGCTCAGAGTTGTGTTTGTGCTCAGAGTTGTGTTTGTGCTCAGAGTTGTGTGTTGAGAACAAACTTTTGTTGGTCAGTAACTTTAGTGTCTGAACTTATAGAACAAATGTAACAAACCTGGCAGCCACACTTTTATACCCATGATGCAACATGTTCAACTATTCTTCTCTGTTCATACACTGTTGTTTATATGTGAGAATCTCTCAAGACGCTGAATATTGCACAAGCTGGGTTCGACCCATGACGCCCGCAGGTCCAGACAGTCGAGCTGAAGCTGGTTTGTACCTGATTTATGGTGAACTTCTCCAGATGATCCTGTTTTCAAACAACTATGACTTCAAGGAATTATGTTTTGATTTAAAAGCTATTGTTTTGTTATTAATTTATCTAAACATGTTTGTGGTTTATTTGTATTTGATTACATTTGTTTGTATTTGTTTTATCCTGACACCGTTCTTGACTCTAACACTGACTCCCACACTGACTCCCACACTGACTCCCACACTGACTCCCACACTGACTCCCACACTGACTCCCACATTGACTCCCACATTGACTCCCACACTGACTCCCACACTGACTCCCACATTGACTGCCACATTGACTCCCACACTGACTCCCACACTGACTGCCACATTGACTCCCACACTGACTCCCACACTGACTCCCACACTGACTCCCACACTGACTCCCACACTGACTCCCACACTGACTCCCACACTGACTCCCACACTGACTCCCACACTGACTCCCACACTGACTCCCACATTGACTCCCACACTGACTCCCACATTGACTCCCACATTGACTCCCACACTGACTCCCACACTGACTCCCACACTGACTCCCACACTGACTCCCACACTGACTCCCACACTGACTCCCACACTGACTCCCACACTGACTCCCACACTGACTCCCACACTGACTCCCACATTGACTGCCACACTGACTCCCACACTGACTCCCACACTGACTGCCACACTGACTCCCACATTGTCTTCCACACTGACTCCCACACTGACTGCCACACTGACTCCCACATTGACTTCCACACTGACTTCCACACTGACTCCCACACTGACTCCAACATTGACTCCCACACTGACTCTCACACTGACTCCCACACTGACTCCCACACTGACTCCCACACTGACTCCCACATTATCTCCAGCATCATCTCCCACATTATTCCACACATTATCTCCCACACTTTTTCTTCATGTTTAACGTCAGTCGAACATTATAACTGGTTAACTCTTATTTGTAAGAATCAAACTCATTCCAGTCTAAAGTATTTGGCATCTGTAGGATTAGTGACGGAATGTGTTTTTATCATCAGCCTCGGTTTCAGAAAGAATACGAGTCGCCTGTTAAGAATCTATTCAAACAGAAGCAGAGCCTTGAACTGTCATCTCTCTGCTGGTCGCACGTCTGACTCGTACCTGGAACAAACCGCAGGATTCATCTTGTGTCGGTCAGCAGGGGCAGGAAATTGGATTGAAAAGTCATCCCAGAACACGAGTGACGGCTACAGACGAGGAAACAAGAGTCTGTGACTCCCAGAAGGAAGCTGTCGCTTCATCCCATCGGACTCATTAGTTGTCGTGGCGTGTCTTAGCGACGGTTCGCTCACTCGGCCCTGGACACTGTAGAACGATGACTGTTTCCTACGACTGAGAAAAATCTATAAACCTAGGAAAACATTCTGATCTGGATCTGTGTTTGTATCATTTACACTATTGTAACAGTTTATTTTGTGTCTAAACCAGAAGGATCTTCTCGCCTGCAGTTCATACAAAACTCTGAAGAATTCTGAGCTGCTCTAGTAGAAGAACTCACATTTCTCCTTCAAACTCTTCACTGGCCGCTCTAGTAGAAGAACTCACATTTCTCCTTCAAACTCTTCACTGGCTGCCAGTCATCAAGAATCAAGTGACACGTACCTGTAGTACTCGTAGTCAAACTCAACAAACAACAAAAACCGCATTGAACTCATCCTGAAACAGGCCAATCACAGCAGGAGGCCGTTAAAAAAAACAAAGTCTGGTTCTGCTCCAGGTTTCTGAGCCGCTCTAGTAGAAGAACTCACATTTCTCCTTCAAACTCTTCACTAGTTTCTTTCAGGATCATTTTAAAATTCTGGTTCTTACTTTCAGATCTATTCATGGTCAGACCTTCCATCAGTGATCTGATCCAGACTTACACCCCAGCTCGGGCTCTGAGGTCTGTGGATCAGAATCTACTGATGGTTCCTGAACTTCAGGACCAAAGGAGAGAAATCCTTCCAGACTGTTGCTCCTAAGCTTTGGAACCATCTCTGTGTTTGATGATCTACTGACTCCTTCAAGAAACATGATACTGACTCCTTCAAGAAACATCTGTGTTTGATGATCTACTGACTCCTTCAAGAAACATCTGTGTTTGATGATCTACTGACTCCTTCAAGAAACATCTGTGTTTGATGATCTACTGACTCCTTCAAGAAACATCTGTGTTTGATGATCTACTGACTCCTTCAAGAAACATCTGTGTTTGATGATCTACTGACTCCTTCAAGAAACATCTGTGTTTGATGATCTACTGACTCCTTCAAGAAACATCTGTGTTTGATGATCTACTGACTCCTTCAAGAAACATCTGTGTTTGATGATCTACTGACTCCTTCAAGAAACATCTGTGTTTGATGATCTACTGACTCCTTCAAGAAACATCTGTGTTTGATGATCTACTGACTCCTTCAAGAAACATCTGTGTTTGATGATCTACTGACTCCTTCAAGAAACATCTGTGTTTGATGATCTACTGACTCCTTCAAGAAACATCTCTGTGTTTGATGATCTACTGACTCCTTCAAGAAACATCTGTGTTTGATGATCTACTGACTCCTTCAAGAAACATCTGTGTTTGATGTTCTACTGACTCCTTCAAGAAACATCTGTGTTTGATGATCTACTGACTCCTTCAAGAAACATCTGAAGACACTTTTATTTGAGCTTTTCCTTGATTCTCTGAGACTCTTGTGTTTGTTTGGTGTCTTCTTGATCTTTAAAGTATATATTTTATTGAATATTGTTTTGATTGTTTAAGCGTTTGTGACCCTGGTCTGGAAAAGCGCTCGATAAATATTACTTACTTACTTACCAGGCTTGTGAATCAAGGGTTAACATCTACTGACCTCAGCGAGAAAAACAAACGTGGACATCAAAGCTCCTTCAGTCTCTGGGCTTGAGCCGAACTTTTCAGGCTAATTAATGTTTGGCTCTTCACGCAAATCTTCGAGCTAACGATGAAGCTCGTAATTATCTCTCAAGTCAGCCGACGTGTGCCGTCAAGTGTGTACCAACAACACACACAAGTACACACCGAGTGTGAAGGTGGAACTTGAATCTTCTGTCGAGAGCCGGAAAGTTTGCCAAGAGCTTCTTCTTCCTCGCTTCAGTGTCGAAGGTGTTGAATAATTGAAAGAGATGTTGCTGCTGCGAGGCCCGAAGAATATTCATGTTATGTGGAAATATAAGAGTTTATTGGAGAGTTTCTCACCAGTGAAGCAGCTTTTGAGGCGTTCAACGCTCGTTATCGGCTCCGGGAAGATGATTCTTCACGACTCGGCTCGTTTGTCATCGCGACGTCGAGATGTAACTTCACGAAAACACGTCAAAAGTTTCTGTTCCTGAAGAACCTCTTGACCCCGCTGGAATTAAAAACTCGCCACCAGAAGTGTTTTTTCCTGGGAGACAAAACCTCGAGTTCATGTCGCGATTCCTCGAAAACCTTTGCTTCAATTAGACGTTCGAGGTTTCAATCCTTCAACACCGTCGCCCACGACAAGGTTTTCTGTCTTGAAAAGATCTTCATTCTGAGCTGGAGAATGTGAAGGTTGTTGCCGCTGATGATGAATTCAGAGTTTACCAGAGGAAGTACAAATACTTCATAACAAATTTAGACTTTAACATTAAACTGAAATTATTTTCTTTAGTTCTCTTGATAAAAGTCACGTCTTCTTGTCTTCCTTCACAGTTTTTAATTGGAAAAGGAAGGCTTTCATTGAAAGAGGTCGACGACTGTGTCATGTGACTTCCATGTATTATGAAGTTGAAAACATCGGTGTTGAATTAAAACTTGTTTTTTTTTAATCATAGTTATTTTATGCGTTATGTATCAATAATAATAAAGAGTTTATAGATGGCAGCAGCCGTTACCTCCTCGGCCACTAAAGGCAGGATGAAATGACTGAGGACGAGAGGATACAGGAGACTCCAGCAGCTTTTAAAGCTGATGTTTAGCCAATCATGCGACGCGTAAACGATCAGGTGACAACATTGAAGCATTGGTGCAACAATTTAGGTATTTTCCTGACAAATGTTAACTTTGTTTTACTATCTGGAGTTCAAACATGTTAAAGTACATCAATGAGTGGTTTCTGATGTCAAAGGATTCCAACAGGGACATGTTTTAAATACACTAACTACTACATCACCAGAAGAATTTGAATACATTCAATTATGGTTGTGTATTAAGACCAAGGAATATTAAAAAAAAAAATAAAAAAAATATCCTTTTTATGCTGAAAACGACTTGACAGAATGAAAATCCTTACAGTAGCTCAATGATCAAAGGTTTGAAATGTTCTGACTCGTTGAAAAGAAACAGTAAATATGATGAAGGATCGACCTGAGCCTGCACCAGGCGTTTGACACCAGTTCAGTGAAAACCATTTTCAAACTAAAGACTGCGTAAGATTTGCTGACGTGTGATTCTTGTTCTGCAGACATAAACATGGCAGGAGAACCAAAACCTTACAGACCCAAAGCCGCCACCAAGCGACCGCTGTCGACCGTGTACAGGTAAGAATTCACTCTCTCGGTCGAATTGTCGTAGAAAGATTCAGCAACAAAAAAAAATTCTGAGGAAACTCATGATATTTTGATTTATTCTAGGTATTTAGTAATGATTTGTCGATGAAGCTTCATGAAACAGTGTCATTATCTTTAGAGTCCACTAGATGGTAGTGATGTGTTGATGAAGCTTCATGAAGCAGTGTCATTATCTCCAGAGTCCACTAGATGGTAGTGATGTGTTGATGAAGCTTCATGAAACAGTGTCATTATCTTCAGAGTCCACTAGATGGTAGTGATGTGTCGATGAAGCTTCATGGAACAGTGTCATTATCTTTAGAGTCCACTAGATGGTAGTAATGTGTTGATGAAGCTTCATGAAACAGTGTCATTATCTTCAGAGTCCACTAGATGGTAGTGATGTGTTGATGAAGCTTCATGAAACAGTGTCATTATCTTCAGAGTCCTCTAGATGGTAGTGATGTGTTGGTGAAGCTTCATGAAACAGTGTCATTATCTCCAGAGTCCACTAGATGGTAGTGATGTGTTGATGAAGCTTCATGAAACAGTGTTATTATCTTCAGAGTCCACTAGATGGTAGTGATGTGTTGATGAAGCTTCATGAAACAGTGTCATTATCTTCAGAGTCCACTAGATGGTAGTGATGTGTTGATGAAGCTTCATGAAACAGTGTCATTATCTTCAGAGTCCACTAGATGGTAGTGATGTGTTGATGAAGCTTCATGAAACAGTGTCATTATCTTCAGAGTCCACTAGATGGCAGTGATGTGTCAATGAAGCTTCATGAAACAGTGTCATTATCTTCAGAGTCCACTAGATGGTAGTGATGTTTGGATAAAGCTTCATGAAACAGTGTCATTATCTTCAGAGTCCACTAGATGGTAGTGATGTGTCGATGAAGCTTCATGAAACAGTGTCATTATCTTCAGAGTCCACTAGATGGTAGTGATGTGTTGATGAAGCTTCATGAAACAGTGTCATTATCTTCAGAGTCCACTAGATGGTAGTGATGTGTCGATGAAGCTTCATGAAACAGTGTCATTATCTTCAGAGTCCACTAGATGGTAGTGATGTGTTGATGAAGCTTCATGAAACAGTGTCATTATCTTCAGAGTCCACTAGATGGTAGTGATGTGTTGATGAAGCTTCATGAAACAGTGTCAGTATCTTCAGAGTCCACTAGATGGTAGTGATGTGTCGATGAAGCTTCATGAAACACTGTCATTATCTTCAGAGTCCACTAGATGGTAGTGATGTGTCGATGAAGCTTCATGAAACAGTGTCATTATCTTCAGAGTCCACTAATTCAATTCAATTCAATTCAATTCAATTTTATTTAAAGTGTCTTATCATAACAAAGTTATCTCAAGACACTATACAGTTGAAATAAGACTACAGTTGATTAAGGAAAAATAGATCCCAGCAATTCAACAAAGAGCAAGAAACAAAACACTGTACAGTGAGCTGCACTAGATGGTAGTGATGTGTTGATGAAGCTTCATGAAACAGCGTCATTATCTTATTATAATATATTATCAGTATTTTCAAATGAATTTCAATGAACTTTAGTTACAGAAACAATAGACTTTATGATAATGTTTGTAGTTGGTTATACAGAGTAAAGAAGTGACAACATGTTCTTGTTTCTATTCGTTAATTGGATGTTAATTGCAACAGAAACAACAACAATAATTACTTTCACCAGTGTGTTCTCGTTTCCCCGGAGATGTCGGCGGCTCCTGAAAGCTCGCGCCGCTAATAAAGCTCGCGCCGCTATTAAAGCTCGCGCTGCTATTAAAGCTCGCGCTGCTATAAAAGCCCCATTAAGTGCGACCGCGATTCTCCTGCGAGCTCGAACCCATCAAAGCTTGTTTACTGTCACCACAGAGTTTCGCTGCTGCTTTCTATTCCCGACTAAACATCCGTGTGATCCAGAGGAAGAGCTGCTGATGAATTTAGCTCTCGTTGTTCTCGTCTGATTCTCAGCTGTAAACACTCATTTGCATTTCACACACAAACACATCACGTCTGTGACGACAACTCCAGTCCTTCCTCTGGATCTGAGCCACAGTTCTTGAGATTGAATTGATCTCATCTTTCTTCGTTGTTCTTTTAAGAATCGAGTAAAAACAACAGTTTTAATTATTTTCACATTAAACCACATCGAGACTTCATTACTGTTAAAGCAGTATCATGCTGTGCACTCGGGTTTGTTAGTGATCCTGTTCTTTTGACTGTATTTATGTGACATTCATGAGGTCAAAGATCATGAAGAAACTAACAATTTTATGTTGTTTTTATTATTCATTACTAGTCTTGACTATAGTGTATCCGGCTTTTGCTTTTTGACTTGAGTGTGTTTTGCCTCTGCACCTCAACAATACATTAATACAGTAGAAATATTTAATAAAATATAAAAGGACGTTTGTACCTTTTATAAAACATAAAATATAATTTTAGCATTAAGCTTTAATTTGATCTTATTACTTGTATTTATATGTGTGGTTTTAGCTTGACGGCCTCACAACCATGTGGCTCCGGAGGGAATTAAATGAACCACTTCTGGTTTGGAGTAAAGTCTCTTCCTCCCTGTTGCAGTGTGGTAAAGAACTGTCTTAGAAGCTAGAGTGCAACTTTAGGTCCACTAGATGTCGCTCTTTGCACTATAATCTTATATTTAATTCAATGTCTTGAGATGTTTCTTGAAGGAGTCAGTAGATCATCAAACACAGATGTTTCTTGAAGGAGTCAGTAGATCATCAAACACAGAACTTTCTTGAAGGAGTCAGTAGATCATCAAACACAGATGTTTCTTGAAGGAGTCAGTAGATCATCAAACACACATGTTTCTTGAAGGAGTCAGTAGATCATCAAACACAGATGTTTCTTGAAGGAGTCAGTAGATCATCAAACACAGATGTTTCTTGAAGGAGTCAGTAGATCATCAAACACAGAAGTTTCTTGAAGGAGTCAGTAGATCATCAAACACAGAACTTTCTTGAAGGAGTCAGTAGATCATCAAACACAGATGTTTCTTGAAGGAGTCAGTAGATCATCAAACACAGATGTTTCTTGAAGGAGTCAGTAGATCATCAAACACAGATGTTTCTTGAAGGAGTCAGTAGATCATCAAACACAGAACTTTCTTGAAGGAGTCAGTAGATCATCAAACACAGATGTTTCTTGAAGGAGTCAGTAGATCATCAAACACAGAACTTTCTTGAAGGAGTCAGTAGATCATCAAACACAGATGTTTCTTGAAGGAGTCAGTAGATCATCAAACACAGATGTTTCTTGAAGGAGTCAGTAGATCATCAAACACAGATGTTTCTTGAAGGAGTCAGTAGATCATCAAACACAGATGTTTCTTGAAGGAGTCAGTAGATCATCAAACACAGATGTTTCTTGAAGGAGTCAGTAGATCATCAAACACAGATGTTTCTTGAAGGAGTCAGTAGATCATCAAACACAGATGTTTCTTGAAGGAGTCAGTAGATCATCAAACATAGATGTTTCTTGAAGGAGTCAGTAGATCATCAAACACAGATGTTTCTTGAAGGAGTCAGTAGATCATCAAACACAGATGTTTCTTGAAGGAGTCAGTAGATCATCAAACACAGATGTTTCTTGAAGGAGTCAGTAGATCATCAAACACATATGTTTCTTGAAGGAGTCAGTAGATCATCAAACACAGATGTTTCTTGAAGGAGTCAGTAGATCATCAAACATAGATGTTTCTTGAAGGAGTCAGTAGATCATCAAACACAGATGTTTCTTGAAGGAGTCAGTAGATCATCAAACACAGAACTTTCTTGAAGGAGTCAGTAGATCATCAAACACAGAACTTTCTTGAAGGAGTCAGTAGATCATCAAACACAGATGTTTCTTGAAGGAGTCAGTAGATCATCAAACACAGAACTTTCTTGAAGGAGTCAGTAGATCATCAAACACAGAACTTTCTTGAAGGAGTCAGTAGATCATCAAACACAGAACTTTCTTGAAGGAGTCAGTAGATCATCAAACATAGATGTTTCTTGAAGGAGTCAGTAGATCATCAAACACAGAACTTTCTTGAAGGAGTCAGTAGATCATCAAACACAGAACTTTCTTGAAGGAGTCAGTAGATCATCAAACACACAGATGTTTCTTGAAGGAGTCAGTAGATCATCAAACACAGATGTTTCTTGAAGGAGTCAGTAGGTCATCAAACACAGAGATGTTTCTTGAAGGAGAAATGTGAGTTCTCCTACTAGAGCAGCTAGAGCAGAACCAGACTTTGTTTTAACGGCCTCCTGCTGTGATTGGCTGGTTTCAGGATGAGTTCAATGCTGTTGTTGTTGTTTTTTAATGGTCTTCTTGTCTCTCTGTCTGCAGTGGTTATGAGTTGGACTACGAGTACTACAGGGATGATTTCTACAGCAGGTACGTGTCACTAGAGTCGTGATGATGGTTTGTAGGATCATAGATCCAAACACACTGGAACATCTTCCTCTTCTGATGGTGACGTCATGTTCATCGATCAGCAGCTGATGGACGAGCTCGTCTCTCCAGACACTGAATGTCAGCGCCGTCAGTGAAGACGAGACACTTTGATCTGACATTTAATGAACCTTCGCTTCACTCTTGAGTCGCCAGAGACAACATCTGACATTTGAAATCACTTCATTACACGATCATCGTTCCATCGTAGACACAAATATTTCATTCAGACGAATGATTCAGTCTGATCCCTGATCTGTGTAGTATTTGACAGTATCAATACTTTACAGTATCAATACTTGTTCAGTACTTGACAGCATCAATACTTGACAGTAGCAATACTTGACAATATCAATACTTGACAGTATCAATACTTTACAGTATCAATACTTGTTCAGTACTTGACAGTATCAATACTTGACAGTAGCAATACTTGACAATATCAATACTTGACAGTATCAATACTTGTTCAGTACTTGACAGCATCAGTACTTGACAGTATCAATACTTGACAGTAGCAATACTTGACAATATCAATACTTGACAGTATCAATACTTGTTCAGTACTTGACAGCATCAATACTTGTTCAGTACTTGACAGCATCAGTACTTGACAGTATCAATACTTGACAGTATCAATACTTGACAGTATCAATACTTGTTCAGTACTTGACAGTATCAATACTTGACAATATCAATACTTGTTCAGTACTTGACATGTTCAGTACTTGACAGTATCAATACTTGACAGTATCAATACTTGTTCAGTAGTTGACAGTATCAATACTTGACAATATCAATACTTGTTCAGTACTTGACATGTTC
>JACEEU010000721.1:33518417-33553417 GCA_016630915.1 Callionymus lyra | reverse complement strand
TCTTTGAAGGAACATATACTTGAATCTTTGAAGAAACATCTACTTGAATCTTTTGAGGAACATCTACTTGAATCTCTATGAAACCGTTGTTGCTACGAGATGAATCCGCACCTAAAATTAGACCCTAATCTAGGAAATCTCTGGGAGAAACAACGGCGTGTTTGTTTTCACGGCCATGAAAGGAATCAAAGCAGACCAGCCGGCAAATGAGAATCTCTGGTTCCTGTCGTGCTAATCTGCCGGAGCGAGACCAGAGAGAAGATCTTTGCATTCACTCAGAAACACTTCGCCCAGAGATTAGAGTCTGACCTTCAGTCTGGATCGCGGATCAATCATTCCGTGCACAGAGGAGCATAAATCCTGTGATTCTACCTGTTCGTCCCTGAAACCTAGTCGGGATTAGACCACGACCTTGAACGAAACCAAACACAATCAGTCGATTATTCAACAAACACACTTGAAAATACTTCATCGTCGTGTCGTCTTCTTCCAGTCCAGCAGAATTTAAATGATTTATTGATCGATTATTTCTGCCTGAAAGGACTTTTATTCTGAAAGAATATCATATTAATTGTTTCTGCCTGAAAGGTCTTTTATTTTGAAAGAATATCAAATGGATTATTTCTGCCTGAAAGGTCTTTTATTTTGAAAGAATATCCAATGGATTATTTCTGCCTGTAAGGTATTTTATTTTGAAAGAATATCATATTGATTATTTCAATTATTTATTACTGGATTCACTATTAAATTAAATTAAATGTATTTAAAGTTTCTTAATGAAGTTATATATAAATATCACAATATAACAACTATAATAGTTCACTGGTAAAATATATAGTTTTGGTTTCTCGTGTGTGTGTGTGTGTGTGTGTGTGTGTGTGTGTGTGTGTGTGTGTGTGTGTGTGTGTGTGTGTGTGCGTGTGTGCGTGCGTGCGTGCGTGCGTGCGTGCGTGCGTGCGTGCGTGTGCCTGTGCGTGTGCGTCCGTGTGCGTGTGTCTGTGTGTGTGTGTCTGTGTGTCTGTGAGTGTGTGTGCGTGCGCGTCCGTGTGTCTGTGAGTGTGTGTGTGCGTGTGCGTGTGCGTGTGCGTGTGCGTGTGCGTCCGTGTGTCTGTGAGTGTGTGTGTGCGTGTGCGTGTGCGTGTGTCTGTGAGTGTGTGTGCGTCCGTGTGCTTGTGCGTGTGTCTGTGAGTGTGTGTGCGTGTGCGTGCGCGTCCGTGTGTCTGTGAGTGCGTGTGTGTGTGCGTGTGCGTGTGCGTCTGTGTGTGTGTGCGTGTGCGTGTGCGTGCGCGTCCGTGTGTGTGTGTGTGTGATGTTGTCTGTCTATAAGTGTCCTGTGATGAGCTGGCTAACTTTCCAGGGTGTCCTCTGCAATGTTGAGGTTATCAATAGAAACTCTAGTTTATTTTCAATGTTTTTAGTAAATAAATAAGTTATTATTGAAAAATATTATTATTAAATTACAATAAATTATTTTATCAGGTTTTTTATTCTTTTGGAATCTTGAACGTTTTTATATATAGTAGTAGTTGACTAACAAGAAAACATGAAAGTCAAGTCCATCCATCCATCCATCCATCATCCATCCATCCATTCCTTCATCCATCCATCCATCCATCCATCCATCCATCCATCCATTCCTTCATCCATCCATTTATACATCCATCCATCCATCCATCCATCCATCCATCCATCCATCCATCCATCCATCCATCCATCCATCCATCCATCCATCCATCCATTCCTTCATCCATCCATTTATACATCCTTTCATCCATCCATCCATCCATCCATCCATCCGTCCGTCCGTCCATCCATCCATCCATCCATCCATCCATCCCTACATCCATCCACCTAACATCCATCCATCCATCCATCCACCTAACATCCATCCATCCATCCATCCGTCCGTCCGTCCATCCATCCATCCATCCATCCATCCATCCATCCATCTATCCACACCCATCCATCCATCCATCCATCCATCCATCCATCTATCCACACCCATCCATCCATCCATCCATCCATCCATCCACCTAACATCCATCCATCCATCCATCCATCCATCCATCCATCCATCCACCTAACATCCATCCATCCATCCATCCATCCATCCATCCATCCATCCATCCATCCATCCATCCATCCACCTAACATCCATCCACCCATCCATCCATCCATCCATCCATCCATCCATCCATCCATCCATCCCTACATCCATCCATTTGAACAAGTGTTCTAATGAAAGATCATTTTTAAAGTGATGGCGCCACCTACTGACCCCTGAACAACATGACACTGTTTCATGAAGCTTCACCAGCACATCACAAAGCATCATGGTAGCTGTCAGGGGTGACGCCTCATATGCAATGTAGAGTTTGTTACTTCAAATTAATCTTGTTTATTCAATTAAAGGAACATAAAACCTGCAACAAATGGATACATGAAAGAATTAGGCACATTTTAAAGGGTTAGCTTAGCTTTAGCCGCCCGGTCTAGGGCAGAGCAGTCGAGAGCAGATCCATCTCTGAGGACAAATAACCAGAAGACAAGAGAGAAGACTCTCGAGTTGATGTTTTTATTAATGTGATACATCCGTCCTTCAGGGTCACAACATCTCGTCTCGATGACGCCTGCGGATCCAGTTTAGTGACAGACAACAGCTGGCGACTCGGAGATAAAACTTCTCGACAGGTTGATCCTGCGGGCGACGGCGGCGTCGACTAATCTTCGGATTGAAAACCTCATGCGACGCCTCATGCGTCTCCAGCTCCGAGTCACGAGAACGAATCGGATCCGTGGAAGTCAAAGGTTTCTGTGTTTGTGTATCTCAGCAGTGAAGACGGAGCAGCTGCAGACCATCAAGAGGGAGCTGGGCCACATCAAGACCAGGATCGACTCTTTGCTGGGACGCCTGGAGAAGATCGAGAAGCAGCAGAGAGTGGAGTCTGGTGAGGAGGGGGGGGTCAAAGGTCGCGCTGGTACTGTGAGAGATAAGACCAGACTCTGGGTCATGATGGACGACGTCACGGTGACTCGTTAGATCTTCGTTGATAACCTCCAGAAGGTCGTTCCTTCAGACGAGAACATCTCCAGCTTCACGAAAACAATATTTTCAAAGCGGAGATGTTTCACCGGATCAACGGCTCTTTCGGAACGTTTGCTCTTGCAGAAGTTTTTAAGTTACGTCTTAAACTCATGATCTAAAACCAGAAGATGAAAAGTCTTGAATCAAATTCAAAAACATTAAAATATGAAAATATCTGCTAAAAAAATACATAACATTTTTTCTAAATAATTAAACTATGAGATTAACATTTGTGCTTTAATTCAATGTACTTTCTTTTCATTTTACTCTTCATTTAATTTCAAATGGTCTAAACATTGTTGAATATAATTGTTCTTAAAGGTAATGAGTTGATGAAGCTTCATGAAACAGTGTCATTATCTTCAGAGTCCACTAGATAGTAGTGATGTGTGGATGAAGCTTCATGAAACAGTGTCATTATCTTCAGAGTCCACTAGATGGTAGTGATGTGTGGATGAAGCTTCATGAAACAGTGTCATTATCTTCAGAGTCCACTAGATGGTAGTGATGTGTTGATGAAGCTTCATGAAACAGTGTCTTTATCTTCAGAGTCCACTAGATGGTAGTGATGTGTCGATGAAGCTTCATGAAACAGTGTCATTATCTTCAGAGTCCACTAGATGGTAGTGATGTGTTAATGAAGCTTCATGAAACAGTGTCATTATCTTCAGAGTCCACTAGATGGTAGTGATGTGTTGATGAAGCTTCATGAAACAGTGTCATTATCTTCAGAATCCACTAGATGGTAGTGATGTGTTGATGAAGCTCCGTGAAACAGTGTCATTATCTTCAGAGTCCACTAGATGGTAGTGATGTGTTGATGAAGCTTCATGAAACAGTGTCATTATCTTCAGAGTCCACTAGATGGTAGTGATGTGTTGATGAAGCTTCATGAAACAGTGTCATTATCTTCAGAGTCCACTAGATGGTAGTGATGTGTTGATGAAGCTTCATGAAACAGTCTCATTATCTTCAGAGTCCACTAGATGGTAGTGATGTGTTGATGAAGCTTCATGAAACAGTGTCATTATCTTCAGAGTCCACTAGATGGTAGTGATGTGTTGATGAAGCTTCATGAAACAGTGTCATTATCTTCAGAGTCCACTAGATGGTAGTGATGTGTTGATGAAGCTTCATGAAACAGTGTCTTTATCTTCAGAGTCCACTAGATGGTAGTGATGTGTTGATGAAGCTTCATGAAACAGTGTCATTATCTTCAGAGTCCACTAGATGGTAGTGATGTGTTGATGAAGCTTCATGAAACAGTGTCATTATCTTCAGAATCCACTAGATGGTAGTGATGTGTTGATGAAGCTCCGTGAAACAGTGTCATTATCTTCAGAGTCCACTAGATGGTAGTGATGTGTTGATGAAGCTTCATGAAACAGTGTCATTATCTTCAGAGTCCACTAGATGGTAGTGATGTGTTGATGAAGCTTCATGAAACAGTGTCATTATCTTCAGAGTCCACTAGATGGTAGTGATGTGTTGATGAAGCTTCATGAAACAGTGTCATTATCTTCAGAGTCCACTAGATGGCATCTCTGCACTATTTTGTTTTGAACTCTGAAGTGTTATAATGAAACATCATTTTTAAAGTGATGGCGAAACCTACTGACCTCTGAACAACATGACACTGTTTCATGAAGCTTCACCAACACATCAAGATGCAGTTAGTTCCTCATAATGACCATATTTTACACTCATTACTTTGCTCTGAAATCTGGGTGAACGAGAGGTTACGAGAGTCCATTATGACGTAATAATAGCTTCACTCCTCCTCCAGCTGTAATCACGCTTTGTTTACACAACAAGTCCAGCGAGGAGGTGGAGACTTCCAGGATTGATCGTTAGTTGATGAGAACATTGAAATGAACACCTACCCCTCCTTCATGACAGTCTTGCCGTCTGTTCTGAGAAGTGACCCCTGACCTCGACTGCTCTCCACCAGACGCTCAGAGGAAGTACGACGACAACAACTCGCTGAACGAAGACGAGACGGCGTTTCACTCCGGGGACGAGGGGGGCGAGGAGCCGCTGGAGGTCGAGGCAGGAGAGATGACGGACGGAGGCGACGACTACGACGAGAACGGCAGCGAACACATGGTGAGTGTGAGACTCAAACACACACACACACACGCTGACACACACAGAGATACAGAATCGACACACACAGAGGCACACAGATACAAACAGACGCACACCATGACACACAGATACAAGCACAAACACACACACAAACACACAGTGACGCACAGACACAGACACACACTGACACACACAGAGATACAGAATCGACACACACAGAGGCACACAGATACAAACAGACGCACACCATGACACACAGATACAAGCACAAACACACACACAAAGACACACAAAGACACAGACAGAGATACAGAATCAACACACACAGAGGCTCACAGATACAAACAGACACACACCATGACACACAGATACAAACACAAAGACACACACAAAGACACACGCACAAACAGGTTGTGTGCATGTTTGACTGTGTGAAGAAAGAACAAAGTAACACAAGTTGATCTGTTGTAATAGAAGAGATTCTTAGACACTATTAAAGACAAATGTTGAACTTTGACCATGAAGGTCAAACTCATGATGAAGGTTAAACTGGCGATGAAGGTCAAACTGATGATGAAGGTCAAACTGATGATGAAGGTTAAACTCATGATGAAGGTTAAACTGGCAATGAAGGTAAAACTGATGATGAAGGTTAAACTCATGATGAAGGTTAAACTGATGATGAAGGTTAAACTGGCGATGAAGGTCAAACTGATGATGAAGGTCAAACTCATGATGAAGGTTAAACTGGCGATGAAGGTAAAACTGATGATGAAGGTTAAACTCATGATGAAGGTTAAACTGATGATGAATGAAGGTCAAACTGGCGATGAAGATGAAGGTCAAACTGATGATGAAGGTTAAACTGATGATGAAGGTTAAACTGACGATGAAGGTTAAACTGATGATGAAGGTTAAACTCATGATGAAGGTCAAACTGACGATGAAGGTTAAACTGACGATGAAGGTTAAACTGATGATGAAGGTTAAACTGATGATGAAGGTTAAACTCATGATGAAGGTTAAACTCATGATGAAGGTGAAACTGATGATGAAGGTCAAACTGATGATGAAGGTTAAACTCATGATGAAGGTTAAACTAGCGATGAAGGTCAAACTGATGATGAAGGTCAAACTCATGATGAAGGTCAAACTCATGATGAAGGTTAAACTGGCAATGAAGGTGAAACTGATGATGAAGGTCAAACTGATGATGAAGGTTAAACTCATGATGAAGGTTAAACTGGCGATGAAGGTCAAACTGGATATGAAGGTCAAACTCATGATGAAGGTCAAACTCATGATGAAGGTTAAACTGGCAATGAAGGTTAAATGATGATGAAGGACTGATGATGAAGGTCAAACTGATGATGAAGGTTAAACTGATGATGAAGGTTAAACTCATGATGAAGGTTAAACTGGCGATGAAGGTCAAACTGGCGATGAAGGTCAAACTCATGATGAAGGTTAAACTCATGATGAAGGTTAAACTGGCGATGAAGGTCAAACTGATGATGAAGGTTAAACTGGCGATGAAGGTCAAACTGATGATGAAGGTTAAACTCATGATGAAGGTTAAACTGGCGATGAAGGTCAAACTGACGATGAAGGTTAAACTGGCAATGAAGGTGAAACTGATGATGAAGGTCAAACTGATGATGAAGGTCAAACTGATGATGAAGGTTAAACTCATGATGAAGGTTAAACTGGCGATGAAGGTCAAACTGGCAATGAAGGTGAAACTGGCAATGAAGGTGAAACTGATGATGAAGGTCAAACTGATGATCAAGGTCAAACTGACGATGAAGGTCAAACTGAGGATGAAGGTCAAACCTCAACATTGATATAAACGAACATCAGCTGATCTTCACTTCCTGCTTGTGTCTCCATGTGCAGATGGAGAATCACGTGTCCGACATCGACAACTGAGAGGTGAGAGTTTGTCACGACAACATCTTACACTAGTGACACATTTAACACACACAGACACACACTCGTCAAAGATATACACACAGGAACTCACTCAACACGCACAGACACACTCAATTCCCAGACACAAACTGGCACAAACAAACACACACAGACACAAACACACACAGATACAAAAACAGACACAAACGGATAAACAGATACACACAAACACACACAGACACAAACACACACAGATACAAACACAGACACAAACGGATAAACAGATACACACAAACACACACAGACACAAACACACACAGATACAAAAACAGACACAAACGGATAAACAGATACACACAAACACACACAGACACAAACACACACAGATACAAACACAGACACACACGGATAAACAGATACACACAAACACACACAGACACAAACACACACAGATACAAAAACAGACACAAACGGATAAACAGATACACACAAACAGACACAAACACACACATATACAAACACATACACAAACGGATAAACAGATACACAAAAACACACAAAGACACAAACACACACACAAACACACACAGACACAAACACACACAGACACAAACACACACAGACATAAACACACACAGACACAAACACACACAGACCTAATCTCCGCTCGTCTCTCCAGGCTCGTGGGCCTCGTGGCTGCAGAGATCGCGAGGAATCGAGACACAAACACTGGACTGTAAGTTGTGTTCAAGAGCCTGACGACAATGGAGGCGTCGCACACAAACACACACTCGAGGATTTCCCTCTTTTCATTTGCCCTCCTGTATATTTCCTGAAGATTAAACGTGTGATCAACTCATGTCTGTCGTTTGCTGAACAATAAACCAAAACCTTCATCAGTTTCTCCTGGATTCGTACTCGTGACGAACCTCCGGCCGAGATGAGCGTGTTGTGCAGGCGAGGCTGCGACGCTTCCTCCTCCTCCGTCATCCTCCTCTTCCTCCTCCTCCTCCGTCATCCTCCTCTTCCTCCGTCATCTTCCTCCTCCTCCCTCATCTTCCTCCTCCTCCGTCATCCTCCTCCTCCTCCGTCATCTTCCTCCTCCTCCGTCATCCTCCTCTTCCTCCTCTTCCTCCTCTTCCTCTGTCATCCTCCTCTTCCTCCGTCATCCTCCTCCTCCTCTTCCTCCTTCATCCTCCGTCATCCTCCTTTTCCTCCGTCATCCTCCTCTTCCTCCTCTTCCTCTGTCACCCTCCTCTTCCTCCGTCATCCTCCTTTTCCTCCGTCATCCTCATCCTCCTCCGTCATCTTCCTCCTCCTCCCTCATCTTCCTCCTCCTCTTCCTCCGTCATCCTCCTCTTCCTCCGTCATCTTCCTCCTCCTCCGTCATCCTCCTCTTCCTCCGTCATCTTCCTCCTCCTCCGTCATCCTCCTCTTCCTCCGTCATCTTCCTCTTCCTCCGTCATCTTCCTCCTCCTCCGTCATCCTCCTCTTCCTCCTCCTCCTCCGTCATCTTCCTCTTCCTCCGTCATCTTCCTCCTCTCCGCACACTTCCTCCTCCTCCGTCATCCTCCTCTTCCTCCTCCTCCTCCATCATCCTCCTCTTCCTCCGTCATCTTCCTCCTCCTCCGTCATCTTCCTCCTCCTCCCTCATCTTCCTCCTCCTCCGTCATCTTCCTCCTCCTCCGTCATCCTCCTCTTCCTCCTCCTCCTCCGTCATCCTCCTCTTCCTCCGTCATCTTCCTCCTCCTCCGTCATCTTCCTCCTCCTCCGTCATCCTCCTCTTCCTCCGTCATCCTCCTCCTCCTCCGTCATCTTCCTCCTCCTCCGTCATCTTCCTCCTCCTCCCTCATCTTCCTCCTCCTCTCCCTCCTATCCTCCTCCTCCTCCCTCATCTTCCTCCTCCTCCTCATCTTCCTCCTCCTCCGTTTCCTTCTCCTCCTCCTCCGTCATCCTCCTCTTCCTCCGTCATCCTCCTCTTCCTCCGTCATCCTCCTCTTCCTCCGTCATCCTCCTCTTCCTCCTCCTCCTCCGTCATCCTCCTCTTCCTCTGTCCTCCTCCTCCTCTTCCTCCGTCATCTTCCTCCTCCTCCTCTCCTCCTCCGTCCTCCTCCGTCATCCTCCTCTTCCTCCGTCATCTTCCTCCTCCTCCGTCATCCTATTCTTCCTCCTCTTCCTCCTCTTCCTCCTCTTCCTCCTCTTCCTCCGTCATCCTCCTCTTCCTCCGTCATCTTCCTCCTCCTCAGTCATCCTCCTCTTCCTCCTCTTCCTCCTCTTCCTCCGTCATCCTCCTCTTCCTTCGTCATCTTCCTCCTCCTCCGTCATCCTCCTCTTCCTCCGTCATCCTCCTCCTCCTCCTCCGTCATCCTCCTCTTCCTCCGTCATCTTCCTCCTCCTCCGTCATCCTCCTCCTCCTCCTCTTCCTCCTCTTCCCTCCGTTATCCTCCTCCTCCTCTTCCTCCGTCATCTTCCTCCTCCTCCGTCATCCTCCTCTTCCTCCTCTTCCTCCTCTTCCTCCGTCATCCTCCTCTTCCTCCGTCATCTTCCTCCTCCTCCGTCATCCTCCTCTTCCTCCGTCATCCTCCTCCTCCTCCGTCATCCTCCTCTTCCTCCGTCATCTTCCTCCTCCTCCGTCATCCTCCTCTTCCTCAAATGTTGAATAAAACTCAATAAAAACACTCAAATTAGTAAGATATAAAAAATAAAAAAAACCTGCCTGCTTGAGACCTTGGCTCCGTTACGGGTTTGATTGCTGCAGTAACACACACACAATAATACAGTAACACACACACACTAATACAGTAACACACACACACTAATACAGTACCAAACACACACACTAATACAGTAACACACACACACTAATACAGTAACACACACACACTAATACAGTAACACACACACACTAATACAGTAACACACACACTAATACAGTAACACACACACACTAATAGAGTAACACACACACACTAATACAGTAACACACACACACTAATACAGTAACACACACACACTAATACAGTAACACACACACACTAATACAGTACCAAACACACACACTGTTATACAGTAACACACACACACTAATACAGTAACACACACACACTAATACAGTACCAAACACACACTAATACAGTAACACACACACACTAATACAGTAACACACACACACTAATACAGTACCAAACACACACTAATACAGTAACACATACACACTAATACAGTAAGTAAGTAAGTAAATATTTTATAAAATTTTCGAGACAGGTAACACACACACACTAATAGAGTAACACACACACACTAATACAGTAACACATACACACTAATACAGTAACACACACACACTAATACAGTAACACACACACACTAATAGAGTTACACACACACACACTAATAGCGTAACACACACACACTAATACAGTAACACACACACACTAATAGCGTAACACACACACACTAATAATGGAGTAACACACACACACACTAATAGAGTAACACACACACACTAATACAGTAACACACACACACTAATACAGTAACACACACACACTAATAGAGTAACACACACACACTAATAGAGTAACACACACACACTAATACAGTAACACACACACACTAATACAGTAACACACACACACACAGTTATACAGTAACGCATACACTAATACAGTAACACACACACACACAGTTATACAGCAACACACACACTAATACAGTAACACACACACACTAATACAGTAACACACACACACAGTTATACAGTAACGCATACACTAATACAGTAACACACACACACACAGTTATACAGCAACACACACACTAATACAGTACCAAACACACACACTAATAGAGTAACACACACACACTAATAGAGTAACACACACACACTAATACAGTAACACACACACACTAATACAGTAACACACACACACACAGTTATACAGTAACGCATACACTAATACAGTAACACACACACACACAGTTATACAGCAACACACACACTAATACAGTAACACACACACACTAATACAGTAACACACACACACTAATACAGTAACACACACACACACAGTTATACAGTAACGCATACACTAATACAGTAACACACACACACACAGTTATACAGCAACACACACACTAATACAGTAACACACACACACTAATACAGTAACACACACACACTAATACAGTAACACACACACACACAGTTATACAGCAACACACACACACTAATACAGTACCAAACACACACACTAATAGAGTAACACACACACTAATAGAGTAACACACACAAACTAATAGAGTAACACACACACACTAATACAGTAACACACACACACTAATAGAGTAACACACACACACTAATACAGTAACACACACACACTAATACAGTAACACACACACACACAGTTATACAGTAACGCATACACTAATACAGTAACACACACACACACAGTTATACAGCAACACACACACTAATACAGTAACACACACACACTAATACAGTAACACACACACATTACAGTAACACACACACACAGTTATACAGTAACCTACACTAATACAGTAACACACACACACACAGTTATACAGCAACACACACACTAATACAGTACCAAACACACACACTAATAGAGTAACACACACACACTAATAGAGTAACACACACACACTAATACAGTAACACACACACACTCAATACAGTAACACACACACACTAATACAGTAACACACACACACACAGTTATACAGTAACACTAATACACTAACACAGTAATCACACACACACACTAATACAGTAATACAGTAACACACACACACTAATACAGTAACACACACACACACAGTTATACAGTAACACACACACTAATACAGTAACACACACACACACAGTGCAACAACACACACACTAATACAGTAACACACACACTAATACAGTAACACACACACACACTAATACAGTAACACACACACACACAGTTATACAGTAACACACACACACACTAATACAGTAACAAACACACACACTACAGTAGTACACACACAACACTAATACAGTAACACACACAAACTAATAGTAGTAACACACACACCACTAAGCAGTAACACTCACCATACAGTAACACACACACACTAATACAGTAACACACACACACTAATACAGTAACACACACACACACAGTTATACAAGGTATACCATACACTAATACAGTAACACACACACACACAGTTATACAGCAACACACACACTAATACAGTAACACACACACACTAATACAGTAACACACACACACACAGTTATACAGTAACCATACACTAATACAGTAACACACACACACACAAAGTAATACAGTACACACACACACTAATACAGTAACACACACACACTAATAGAGTAACACACACACACTAATACAGTAAACACACACACTAATACAGTAACACACACACACACATAATACAGTAACACACACACGTAATACACACACACACACACACACACTAATACAGTAACACACACACACACGTTATACAGTAACACACACACACTAATACAGTAACACACACACACACAGTTATACAGCAACACACACACACTAATACAGTAACACACACACACTAATACAGTAACACACACACACTAATACAGTAACACACACACACACTAATACAGTACCAAACACACACACTAATAGAGTAACACACACACACTAATACAGTAACACACACAAACTAATAAGTAACACACAGTAACACACACACACTAATAGAGTAACACACACACACCTAATACAGTAACACACACACACTAATACAGTAACACACACACACACACCGTTATACAGTAACGCACTACACTAATACAGTAACACACACACACACAGTTATACAGCAACACACACACTAATACAGTAACACACACACACTAATACAGTAACACACACACACTAATACAGTAACACACACACCCAGTTATACAGTAACGCATACACACCAATACAGTAACACACACACACACAGTTATACAGCAACACACACACTAATACAGTACCAAACACACACACTAATACAGTAACACACACACTAATAGAGTAACACACACACACTAATACAGTAACACACACACACTAATACAGTAACACACACACAACTTTGTAACACACACACACACAGTTATACAGTAACTACATACACTAATACAGTAACACACACACACACAGTTATACAGCAACACACACACTAATACAGTAACACACACACACTAATACAGTAACACACACACACTAATACAGTAACACACACACACACAGTTATACAGTAACACACTAATACAAGTAACTAACACACACACGGTTATACAGTTAAGCAGGCAACACACACTAATACAGTAACACACACACACTAATACAGTAACACACACACACTAATACAGTACCAAACACACACACTGTTATACAGTAACACACACACATTAATACAGTACCAAACACACACACTAATACAGTAACACACAACACTAATAGAGTAACACACACAAACTAATAGAGTAACACACACACACTAATACAGTAACACACACACACTAATAGAGTAACACACACACACTAATACAGTAACACACACACACTAATACAGTAACACACACACACACAGTTATACAGTAACGCATACACTAATACAGTAACACACACACACACACAGTAACACACACACACTAATACAGTAACACACACACACTAATACAGTAACACACACACACTAATACAGTAACACACACACACACAGTTATACAGTAACGAGCACACACTAATACAGTAACACACACACACACACAGTTATACAGCAACACACACACTAATACAGTAACACACACACACACATTTATACAGCAACACACACACTAATACAGTAACACACACACACACTAATACAGTAACACACACACACTAATACAGTAACACACACACACACAGTTATACAGTAACACACACACTAATACAGTAACACACACACACACAGTTATACAGCAACACACACACTAATACAGTGAACACACACACTATTAGTACAGTAACACACACACACTAATACAGTAACACACACACACATCAGTACACATACACTTTACTCAATACAGTAACACACACACTTACAGTTATACAGCAACACACACACTAATACAGTAACACACACACACTAATACAGGTAACACACACACTAGTACAGTAACACCACACACACAAGTTATACAGCAACACACACACCTAATACAGTAACACACACACACACAGTTATACAGTAACACACACACACACATTTATACAGCAACACACACACTAATACAGTAACACACACACACACAATACAGTAACACACACACACTAGTACAGTAACACACACACACACATTTATACAGCAACACACACACTTAATACAGTAACACACACACACTAATACAGTAACACACACACACACAAGTTTATACAGCAGACAACACACACACTAATACAGTAACACACACACACTAATACAGGTAACACACACACACTAATACAGTAACACACACACACTAATACAGTAACACACACACACACATTTATACAGCAACACACACACATAATACAGTAACACACACACACTAATACAGTAACACACACACACTAGTACAGTAACACACACACACACAGTTAGGTACAGCAACACACTACACACTAATACAGTAACACACACACACACAGTTATACAGTAACACATACACTAATACAGTAACACACACACACACACTAATACAGTAACACACACACACACAGTTATACAGTAACACATACACTAATACAGTAACACACACACTAATACAGTAACACACACACACACACAGTTATACAGTAACGCATACACTAATACAGTAACACACACACACACACTAATACAGTAACACACACACACAGTTATACAGCAACACACACACTAATACAGTAACACACTAATACAGTAACACACACACACACAGTTATACAGTAACACATACACTAATACAGTAACACACACACAAACTAATACAGTAACACACACACACACACACACACTTCTACAGTCAAATATACATCAACATGTTTTTTGTTTTCTTTACACTGTGAAGTCAGATTTCTAAATGTTGGATTTGAAAATGTTCATAAAGATGTAAAAGTGTAAATAAAAAACCTAAAGTAACAAATTAAACGATAACAAAGAGGTATCGCTGTGAAAAACATCTACACAAACCTCCCTCCATTGAAAACACACTCCAGAGAAACATGTTGGACTTCAACACTCGTTGTGCGACACAAGTGTTGAACTGTGTGTTACAGTTATACAGTAACGCATACACTAATACAGTAACACACACACACACACAGTTATACAGCAACACACACACTAATACAGTAACACACACACACTAATACAGTAACACACACACACTAGTACAGTAACACACACACACACAGTTATACAGCAACACACACACTAATACAGTAACACACACACACACAGTTATACAGTAACACACACACACACATTTATACAGCAACACACACACTAATACAGTAACACACACACACTAATACAGTAACACACACACACTAGTACAGTAACACACACACACACATTTATACAGCAACACACACACTAATACAGTAACACACACACACACTAATACAGTAACACACACACACACATTTATACAGCAACACACACACTAATACAGTAACACACACAACTAATACAGTAACACACACACACTAATACAGTAACACACACACACTAATACAGTAACACACACACACACATTTATACAGCAACACACACACTAATACAGTAACACACACACACTAATACAGTAACACACACACACTAGTACAGTAACACACACACACACAGTTATACAGCAACACACACACTAATACAGTAACACACACACACACAGTTATACAGTAACACATACACTAATACAGCAACACACACACTAATACAGTAACACACACACACACAGTTATACAGTAACACATACACTAATACAGTAACACACACACTAATACAGTAACACACACACACACACAGTTATACAGTAACGCATACACTAATACAGTAACACACACACACACACTAATACAGTAACACACACACACAGTTATACAGCAACACACACACTAATACAGTAACACACTAATACAGTAACACACACACACACAGTTATACAGCAACACACACACTAATACAGTAACACACACACACACACAGTTATACAGCAACACACACACTAATACAGTAACACACACACACAGTTATACAGCAACACACACACTTATACAGTAACACACACACATACAGTTATACAGCAACACACACACTAATACAGTAACACACACACACACATAGTTATACAGCAACACACACACTAATACAGTAACACACACACACACACACACACACACACACACACAGTTATACAGTAACACATACACACCAATACAGTAACACACACTAATACAGTAACACACACACACACACACACACAGTTAAACAGTAACACATACACTAATACAGTAACACACACACATACTGAAACATTAACATGCACACACACGTATACAGTAACATACACACACACTAATACAGTAACACATACACACACAGTTATACAGTAACACATACACACGAATGCAGTAACACACACTAATGGAGTAACACATACACACACAGTTATACAGAAACACATACACTAATACAGTAACACACACACAAACTAATACAGTAACAAACACACACACAGTTATACAGTAAAACATACACACCAGTAACATACACACACACACACACAGTTATACAGTAACACATACACTAATACAGTAACACACACACAAACTAATACAGTAACACACACACACACACACACACTTCTACAGTCAAATATACATCAACATGTTTTTTGTTTTCTTTACACTGTGAAGTCAGATTTCTAAATGTTGGATTTGAAAATGTTCATAAAGATGTAAAAGTGTAAATAAAAAACCTAAAGTAACAAATTAAACGATAACAAAGAGGTATCGCTGTGAAAAACATCTACACAAACCTCCCTCCATTGAAAACACACTCCAGAGAAACATGTTGGACTTCAACACTCGTTGTGCGACACAAGTGTTGAACTGTTGTCGATCACTTTAGACATGTTGCCACAATTATAGCAACACAATCCTGTGTTGCTATGACAACACAACGACACGAGTCGATGAAGAGTTTCATCAGAAAACATACGTGTCGTTATTTAACGAGTTTATAAAACGACAACCACAGACACAAATGTACGACAAACTCGCTGCTTCAGGAAGTCGACAAACGACAACAAAGGATGTTTTTGTTCGACAAAGTGTTTTTAAACAACGATTCAAGTTCAACCAGGAATGTTGTCGTTTTTAACTAATAAAATTAATATAAATGAAGAAGAAATTTAAGTGAAAATATGTTTAGAAATGTTCGTATGTGCAGAAATACATGCAGTAAACAGAAGTAATGTGTTAAAAATATCTTCTATAAAACCATTAAATAGAAGAATTTCTTATTAAATATAAACATGTATATTTTTCTTGTTGCCTTTTGTTTTTGCCTGTGAAGCAGGATTTATAAAATTGTATGATGAAATTTAAAAGTGGACTCTGAAGATAATGACACTGTTTCATGAAGCTTCATCAACACATCACTACCATCTAGTGGACTCTGAAGATAATGACACTGTTTCATGAAGCTTCATCAACACATCACTACCATCTAGTGGACTCTGAAGATAATGACACTGTTTCATGAAGCTTCATCAACACATCACTACCATCTAGTGGACTCTGAAGATAATGACACTGTTTCATGAAGCTTCATCAACACATCACTACCATCTAGTGGACTCTGAAGATAATGACACTGTTTCATGAAGCTTCATCAACACATCACTACCATCTAGTGGACTCTGAAGATAATGACACTGTTTCATGAAGCTTCATCAACACATCACTACCATCTAGTGGACTCTGAAGATAATGACACTGTTTCATGAAGCTTCATCAACACATCACTACCATCTAGTGGAACTCTGAAGATAATGACACTGTTTCATGAAGCTTCATCAACACATCACTACCATCTAGTGGACTCTGAAGATAATGACACTGTTTCATGAAGCTTCATCAACACATCACTACCATCTAGTGGACTCTGAAGATAATGACACTGTTTCATGAAGCTTCATCAACACATCACTACCATCTAGTGGACTCTGAAGATAATGACACTGTTTCATGAAGCTTCATCAACACATCACTACCATCTAGTGGACTCTGAAGATAATGACACTGTTTCATGAAGCTTCATCAACACATCACTACCATCTAGTGGACTCTGAAGATAATGACACTGTTTCATGAAGCTTCATCGACACATCACTACCATCTAGTGGACTCTGAATATAATGACACTGTGTCATGAAGCTTCATCAACACATCACTACCATCTAGTGGACTCTGAAGATAATGACACTGTTTCATGAAGCTTCATCAACACATCACTACCATCTAGTGGACTCTGAAGATAATGACACTGTTTCATGAAGCTTCATCAACACATCACTAGATGTACGACCAAGTGTTGAGCAGCCAATGAGGGAATAGAACATTATGACATCATCGCCAAAACATTTTAATTAAATACATCATTAGTAACATACAACACCTTTCATTTACCTTAAGTCGTTTTTTTACACTGTAGCCACTAACGCCTGCAGCGAACACGACCTCACCTGCGACACACGGATGATGACGACAAGTTTGAACTTTTCATGGGAGCGTAGAATAACTTTGGAGACCCCGATGTTGAAGTGCACCCTGGGAAGCGATCGTTCCACTGAGACTGGATTAATGGGCGAACATTCATCTCCTGGACTCACTAGAACATCAGCCGCTGAGTCTCAGTCGCTCCAGACTCCTAATGATCCAGGAATATTTCCAGCTGATGGAGAAACTAATATTCTTGAAGCTCCTGGTGTGACGAGAGAAGATGAGTTTTTATTTTCTCTGGAGACGACCAGAGCGACTGTTGTTTGACTTCCATGAGTCCAGAGTTATAACTAGTCTGTTCTTCACCACTAACTAGTTCTTGTTACTAGTTGCTGAGTTAAGAGCGAGTGTTGTACAGAACATGTTCATTCTTTTGTAAAAGTATTTTTATGAAGCGACGTGTCTTTGTATGTTCGGTGCGTGCGAGGCTCTGACACGTGACGCTGATGAATAAACATGTCAAACATAAACCAAGTCAATGAAAGTGTGCGTTTGTTTGTCAACAAATACTTGTTGTTGCCTTTTTTTTTAGTCCAATTTCCATCAATTAAAGAAAAACTCATCACAAAAGTTTGTGTTTTAATTGTACTGGATATTATATATATATATATATATATATATATATATATATATATATACATAAGTATGTTTTAATTGTACTGGCTATTATATATAAACAAGTGTGTTTTATTGACAGTAAAATAAAACATGTATTCAACAATAAATTAACCAAAATAAAATAGATAATAAAACCAAGTGGACATTTTGTATTAGTCTTTAAATTGTATTTATTTATTTTATATTTAGACTATTAGTATCATAAATACTTTATTAATCCCAAAAACTATTTTTAGTTGCACTTTGTTCACATAAGAGAAGTTAATTCGTAAATATTGACTCTATTTTACAATGAAGAAAAAATACAGAATAAATATGTCAAAATACAGTATTTTAATTTCATATTAAATATATCAATATAATATCAAGTTAAATATTAATATATATTTGTGTAAATACCTGGTGTTTCCCGGGTATAAAAATATATGTTTGAAGACCAATGCGTTCAAGAAATGTCATGAGTCTACTTGTTCCTCCTTGTGTTTCCGGTTTTATTGTGAAATCCGCTCCCTTCTGTGTCTGAGCTAGTCTTACTTCCCCCTGTCTGAGTAGTGATTGGTCCAGCCGTGTCTTGTTAGTCCCGCCCCCAGCTGCTGCTGATTGCTCCCCTGTCTACCTAAGCCCCCACTCTCTGTCACGTCCTTGTCTTGTCGTCACCATTTTCTAGTTCCTGTATCCCACTAAGTATTTCGTACCTTGTCTCTTACCCTTTTCCCTACCAAGACTCATTCCTGCCTGTTTTTGTATTGGACCTGTTTCTGCCCCTTGACACAGAGTTTGCCTTGCCCTTGTTATTGCCTCTTGTTGCCGAATTCTGGTCTGTTGGATTACGCCTTTGCCTTCCCCCTCGGAATAAATTCAAGTCTTTGCAATTTACCTCTGCGCCTGGGTTACTCCGTTCTGCACCCTGAAAAGAAAGAGTGAAGAGACATATCTATACTTATTACTACACTGTCACTATATATGGTTGTATCGTGATACATATCAACACACTCTTGACTACACACTACTAGACACGACACACCAGACAACACGTCCAAAGTTCCTCAAACCAAAGAAAGAGCCGATGATGGAACGAAGAACCTTAAGTGAAGGAAGAACCTTAAGTGAAGGAAGAACCTTAAGTGAACGAAGAACCTTAAGTGAACGAAGAACCTTAAGTGAACGAAGAACCTTAAGTGAAGGAAGAACCTTAAGTGAACGAAGAACCTTAAGTGAACGAAGAACCTTAAGTGAACGAAGAACCTCGTAACGGATCAGAGCTTCTGAACATCGAAGGAGGAAAACTGTTGGGTTCAGGTTGAGAAAGTGAAGCGTGTTCTGACGTCGACTGTACAAATGAAGACATATAACATGTATTTACAGACATGTAACATGTATTTACAGACATGTAACATGTATTTACACACATGTAACATGTATTTACACACACGTAACATGTATTTACACACACGTAACATGTATTTACACACATGTAACATGTATTTACACACATGTAACATGTATTTACACACATGTAACATGTATTTACACACATGTAACATGTATTTACAGACATGTAACATGTATTTACACACATGTAACATGTATTTACACACATGTAACATGTATTTACAGACATGTAACATGTATTTACACACATGTAACATGTATTTACACACATGTAACATGTATTTACACACATGTAACATGTATTTACACACATGTAACATGTATTTACAGACACGTAACATGTATTTACACACACGTAACATGTATTTACACACATGTAACATGTATTTACAGACATGTAACATGTATTTACAGACATGTAACATGTATTTACACACATGTAACATGTATTTACAGACACGTAACATGTATTTACACACATGTAACATGTATTTACACACATGTAACATGTATTTACACACATGTAACATGTATTTACACACATGTAACATGTATTTACACACATGTAACATGTATTTACACACATGTAACATGTATTTACACACATGTAACATGTATTTACAGACATGTAACATGTATTTACACACATGTAACATGTATTTACACACATATAACATGTATTTACAAACATGTAACATGTATTTACACACATGTAACATGTATTTACACACATGTAACATGTATTTACAGACATGTAACATGTATTTACACACATGTAACATGTATTTACACACATGTAACATGTATTTACACACATGTAACATGTATTTACACACATGTAACATGTATTTACACACATGTAACATGTATTTACAGACATGCAACATGTATTTACACACACGTAACATGTATTTACACACATATAACATGTATTTACAGACACATAACATGTATTTACACACATGTAACATGTATTTACACACATGTAACATGTATTTACACACATGTAACATGTATTTACACACATGTAACATGTATTTACACACATGTAACATGTATTTACACACATGTAACATGTATTTACACACATATAACATGTATTTACACACATGTAACATGTATTTACACACATGTAACATGTATTTACACACATGTAACATGTATTTACACACATGTAACATGTATTAACACACATGTAACATGTATTTACATGTTTAGAATAGATTCATATCTTCACAGTTTCATTCTCGGAGCTTCAAGAAAACACACTTTAACACTGAAATAAACCTCTAGATTATAAAAGACACTGATCGCGGTTCAAAAGCTTCATGAACACTTGAGGATGTTCATGATTTTAATTTTTAATTTTATTTATTTATTTTATCACCTACTTTATTTATTCACGTTTATTTTAATATCAATAATTTAAATACACCATGAATGATGTGTTTAAATATCACTTGAAAAAAACTCAGAGTTCGTTTTCTTTACAGTTTAAAGTCTTTCACCTTGGGGCAGAGTCTGTGGCTGTCTTCCATCTTCATCCCTCCATCATCATCCCTCCATCATCATCCTTCTCCATCATCATCCACCTCCATCATCATCCCTCCATCATCATCCCTCCATCATCATCCCTCCATCATCATCCCTCCATCATCATCCCTCCATCATCATCCTATCCATCATCATCCCTCCATCATCATCCCTCCATCATCATCCTTCCCAATCATCATCCTTCCATCATCATCCCTCCATCATCATCCCTTCCATCATCATCCCCTTCCTCATCATCCTCCATCATCCCTCCATCATCATCCCTCCATCATCATCCCTCCATCATCATCCCCTCCATCATCATCCCTCCATCATCATCCCTCCATCATCATCCCTCCATCATCATCCCTCCATCATCATCCTTCCATCATCATCCCTCCATCATCATCCCTCCATCATCATCCCTCCATCATCATCCCTCCATCATCATCCCTCCATCATCATCCCTCCATCATCATCCCTCCATCATCATCCCTCCATCATCATCCCTTCCATCATCATCCCTCCATCATCATCCCTCCATCATCATCCCTCCATCATCACCCCTTCCATCATCATCCCTCCATCATCATCCCTCCATCATCATCCCTCCATCATCATCCCTCCATCATCATCCCTCCTCTCATCCTTCCATCATCATCCCTCCATCATCATCCCTCCATCATCATCCTTCCATCATCCTCCTTCCATCATCATCCTTCCATCATCATCCCTCCATCATCATCCTTCCATCATCATCCCTCCATCATCAACCCTCCATCATCATCCCTCCATCATCATCCCTCCATCATCATCCCTCCATCATCATCCTTCCATCATCATCCCTCCATCATCATCCCTCCATCATCATCCTTCCATCATCATCCCTTCATCATCATCCCTCCATCATCATCCCTCCATCATCCTCCTTCCATCATCATCCTTCCATCATCATCCCTCCATCATTATCCCTCCATCATCATCCCTCCATCATCCTCCCTCCATCATCATCCCTCCATCATCCTCCTTCCATCATCATCACATCATCCCTCCATCATCATCCCTCCATCATCCTCCCTCCATCATCATCCCTCCATCATCATCCCTCCATCATCATCCCTCCATCATCATCCCTCCATCATCATCCCTCCATCATCATCCCTCCATCATCATCCCTCCATCATCATCCCTCCATCATCATCCTTCCATCATCATCCCTCCATCATCATCCCTCCATCATCATCCCTCCATCATCATCCCTCCATCATCATCCCTCCACCATCATCCCTCCATCATCATCCTTCCATCATCATCCCTCCATCATCATCCCTCCATCATCATCCTTCCATCATCATCCCTCCATCATCATCCCTCCATCATCCTCCTTCCATCATCATCCTTCCATCATCATCCCTCCATCATCATCCCTCCATCATCCTCCCTTCCATCATCATCCCTCCATCATCATCCCTCCATCATCATCCCTCCATCATCATCCCTTCCATCATCATCCCTTCCACCATCATCCCTCCACCATCATCCCTCCACCATCATCCCTCCATCATCATCCTTCCATCATCATCCCTCCATCATCGACCCTCGACCATCATCCCTCCACCATCATCCCTCCATCATCATCCCTCCATCATCCTCCCTCATCATCATCCCTCCATCATCATCCCTCCATCATCATCCCTCCACCATCATCCCTCCATCATCATCCCTCCATCATCATCCCTCCATCATCATCCCTCCATCATCATCCCTCCATCATCATCCTTCCATCATCATCCCTCCATCATCATCCCTCCATCATCATCCCTCCATCATCATCCCTCCATCATCATCCCTCCATCATCATCCCCCTCATCATCCATCCAACATCATCCCTCCATCATCATCCCTCCATCATCATCCCTCCATCATCATCCCTCCATCATCATCCCTCCATCATCATCCCTCCATCATCATCCCCCCATCATCATCCCTCCATCATCATCCCTCCATCATCATCCCTCCATCATCATCCTTCCATCATCATCCTTCCATAATCCTTCCATCATCATCCTTCCATCATCATCCCTCCATCATCATCCCTCCATCATCATCCCTCCATCATCATCCCTCCATCATCATCCCTCCATCATCCTTCCTCCATCATTATCCCTTCCATCATCATCCCTCCATCATCATCCCTCCATCATCATCCCTCCATCATCATCCCTCCATCATCTCTCATCATCCCTCCATCATCCCTCCATCATCATCCTCCATCATCATCCCTCCATCATCATCCCTCTATCATCATCCATCATCATCCCTCCATCATCATCCCTCTCCATCATCATCCCTCCATCATCATCCTTCCATCATCATCCTCTCTCATCATCCCTCCATCATCATCCCCTCCATCATCATCCCTCCATCATCATCCCTCCATCATCATCCCTCCATCATCCTCCCTCCATCATCATCCCTCCATCATCCTCCCTCCATCATCATCCCTCCATCATCATCCCTCCATCATCATCCCTCCATCATCATCCTCATCATCCTCCACCATCATCTCCTCCATCATCATCCCTCCATCATCATCCCTCCATCATCATCCCTCCATCATCATCCCTCCATCATCGACCCTCCATCATCATCCCTCCATCATCATCCCTCCATCATCATCCCTCCATCATCATCCTTCCATCATCCTCCCTCCATCATCATCCCCTCCATTCATCATCCCTCCATCATCATCCCTCCATCATCATCCCTCCATCATCATCCTTCCATCATCCTCCCTCCATCATCATCCCTCCATCATCATCCCTCCATCATCATCCTTCCATCATCATCCCTCCATCATCATCCCTCCATCATCATCCCTCCATCATCATCCCTCCATCATCATCCCTCCATCATCATCCCTCCATCATCCTGCCTCGTGACGCTCGAGCCTCTGAACACAAAGACTCTCAGATCAATATGTAATTTGGCTTCAGAACGAGCCTGGAACGGACGGGAAAAGCTTGATGAACGTTGACTAGTGAAGCAGTGAATCGTGAGACCAGAGCTGTGTCTCAAATCTCATACTTGCGTACTTAAAGTTAGTATTTTTAGTGCATAAGTGCGTCTCAATTCTTAGTATGTGAAATTTAGTATTTTCCGGACTATAAGTGTCTCCGGAGCACAAGTCGCTCCAGACATAAAATACATAATAAAGAAGTAAAAACATATATAAGTCGCACTGGAGTATAAGTCGTGTTTTTGGGGGAAATTGATTTGATAAAATCCAAGAACAGACATGTGATCTTTAAAGATTACTGACACTTCAAGAAACAACAGAGTATATGATCTACTGACTCCTTCAAGAAACATCTGTGTTTGATGATCTACTGACTCCTTCAAGAAACATCTGTGTTTGATGATCTACTGACTCCTTCAAGAAACATGTGTGTTTGATGATCTACTGACTCCTTCAAGAAACATCTGTGTTTGATGATCTACTGACTCCTTCAAGAAACATCTGTGTTTGATGATCTACTGACTCCTTCAAGAAACATATCTGTGTTTGATGATCTACTGACTCCTTCAAGAAACATCTGTGTTTGATGATCTACTGACTCCTTCAAGAAACATCTGTGTTTGATGATCTACTGACTCCTTCAAGAAACATCTGTGTTTGATGATCTACTGACTCCTTCAAGAAACATCTGTGTTTGATGATCTACTGACTCCTTCAAGAAACATCTGTGTTTGATGATCTACTGACTCCTTCAAGAAACATCTGTGTTTGATGATCTACTGACTCCTTCAAGAAACATCTGTGTTTGATGATCTACTGACTCCTTCCAAGAAACATCTGTGTTTGATGATCTACTGACTCCTTCAAGAAACATCTGTGTTTGATGATCTACTGACTCCTTCAAGAAACATCTGTGTTTTGATGATCTACTGACTCCTTCAAGAAACATCTGTGTTTGATGATCTACTGACTCCTTCAAGAAACATCTGTGTTTGATGATCTACTGACTCCTTCAAGAAACATCTGTGTTTGATGATCTACTGACTCCTTCAAGAAACATCTGTGTTTGATGATCTACTGACTCCTTCAAGAAACATCTGTGTTTGATGATCTACTGACTCCTTCAAGAAACATCTGTGTTTGATGATCTACTGACTCCTTCAAGAAACATCTGTGTTTGATGATCTACTGACTCCTTCAAGAAACATCTGTGTTTGATGATCTACTGACTCCTTCAAGAAACATCTGTGTTTGATGATCTACTGACTCCTTCAAGAAACATCTGTGTTTGATGATCTACTGACTCCTTCAAGAAACATCTGTGTTTGATGATCTACTGACTCCTTCAAGAAACATCTGTGTTTGATGATCTACTGACTCCTTCAAGAAACATCTGTGTTTGATGATCTACTGACTCCTTCAAGAAACATCTGTGTTTGATGATCTCCAAGAAACATCTGTTACTGACTCCTTCAAGAAACATCTGTGTTTGATGATCTACTGACTCCTTCAAGAAACATCTGTGTTTGATGATCTACTGACTCCTTCAAGAAACATCTTGTGTTTGATGATCTACTGACTCCTTCAAGAAACATCTCTGTTTGATGATCTACTGACTCCTTCAAGAAACATCTCTGTTTGATGATCTACTGACTCCTTCAAGAATCATCTGTGTTTGATGATCTACTGACTCCTTCAAGAAACATCTGTGTTTGATGATCTACTGACTCCTTCAAGAAACATCTCTGTGTTTGATGATCTACTGACTCCTTCAAGAAACATCTCTGTGTTTGATGATCTACTGACTCCTTCAAGAAACATCTCTGTTTGATGATCTACTGACTCCTTCAAGAATCATCTGTGTTTGATGATCTACTGACTCCTTCAAGAAACATCTGTGTTTGATGATCTACTGACTCCTTCAAGAAACATCTGTGTTTGATGATCTACTGACTCCTTCAAGAAACATCTGTGTTTGATGATCTACTGACTCCTTCTAGAAACATCTCAAGACACTTTGATTTGAGCTTTTCCTTGATTCTCTGAGACTCTTGTGTTTGTCTCTGTGTTATCTTGACGTTTTAAAGTATAGGATGTCTCTCTATGGGGGATCGGGACACAGGGAACTTGAAGGGACCATTTGGCCGGAAAGGACGACCCCCTGGGCAGGAAATTTGCCTTAAATATAGCGATGTTTCTACAGATCGGGACCTTTTCTCCGGGACTATTGATCTGTACAGTCGCCGGGACTAAGTGTTTCCGATCGATCGTAAAGCTTGTATTTTGTTTGACTTGAAGCGGCGAATAAACGACCCGTGACACACTCTCTCGTCCATCTTTCTCCACGAAGCGAAGCAGAAGAACTGGGACAGGAAGTGACGTCATGTTGGAGCGACTGAACGGACTCCTTGTTTTGATCGTTTTACTACTTTCTGGAAATGAATCAAAGTTTTCAACCTTCAGAATGTGTTCTGGAAACTAAAAGTGTGTGAAGAGCTCGAGTGAAGCAACATTTAAACAATCTAACAACAACTAAATGTACTCGGACGTGGATTTGGCCGCCGGGACCTCAAGACACGTGACGGACCGTCATTCAAATCTGTGGCTACATTTTTGGGAAAGCGTCCGAGGCGACCGGGAACAGAAGGAAACTCACTGGATTACGATCAGCACTGGAACCTTCGGATCTGTCACTCACGGTGATTGAAGTGGAGCCGGCAGACCTCGTCCACTTCTTGGCAGCGACGTCATTTCAACGTTCGCATCCGAGGAAGACGGAGCGGATCCAGAGAGCAGAGGGTTCGACCGGAATATGAATGATTCCGTTTCACCTTTTCTGTCGGAGCTACAGAGAAACCATGTCAGAAGAGCTGAAAAGACTCAGAACTTCAACTACAAAGCGGTTCTTTGAGAAAACGTGGAACTGGATTCCAAAAACACGAACCTCTGGATGTTTTGAGAAACACTTCCTTATTGACCAGTGAGACCCGAGCAGTCGTCTCTCCTTGTTATTGTTGCAGACAGAACTGTTTCTTGTAAGAACTGCAGAGATCCTTCTCATATTGTAACGCGATAAACGAGAGACACTGGTTAGTATTAGATCACATTTGAACTTCAAACGGAACCACAACTTATACTGAGGGACTGATTTAAACATTTGGAATTAAACCCACAACTTTACATGTCGATGTCTCATAAAAAACTGCTTTAATTCTGAACTAACTTGTTAACAAAAATGTACCGTTTGGTTCTCATGACATGATCGACTGTTTCAGGCATTTAAAGTCAGAAGCAGGAATTAAAGGGATTGAAGATGTTTTTTTTATAGTATCTACAAAAAATCTCAGAAAATTGAAAGAAGGAAAAAAAATAACACGACGATCGAGCCTCAGACAGTAAATATATCTATTGAACAAGAAAGAAATTAATCAAACAAACAAAAGGACGTTAAAAGATTAAAAAAATTAAAAACTACAAGAGTATGAGTCTTTCTATATTGAAAGGTTGAATTTGTGAAGTGAAGAGGTTTTTTCAAACGTAGAGATAGTTATTCTGAATACAATAATTCTGAAATAAACTTTCAAAATTCAATTTGAAAATTCATTCTCGTCACATGATGCTCTGAGCTTTTATTACGAATTTAAACAACTATTTTAGACATTTTAGTTTTGATTTATTGGATCAAACTTGATTGTAAAATAATATTCATTCTTTAAAATATTCAATTTTCCTAATTCAATTATTCAAAAATAAATATATTAAAAGAAAAATCCATTGTGATTTTAATTAAAAGAAAGTACTTTTATTCTGGTAAATAAATACAAAAACAATTAAATGTTTTTTTCTGTAAGAAAACAAGAGTTCTTAAGTTAAAAGACACAAATGTTTAACACGAGAGAAAGAAGCTCAGAGAGAAACAAACGGCTGAAAGAAAAGCAGATCATAGCAGCGACAAAATGGTATTTTGTGAATAAAGTACAAACATGTTCTTCTATAAATGTGTCTCACAGACGTCCGTCTGCAGATGTTGATATAGAGCGAATATATATGCAAATGAGCTCAAGTCAAAGTGAGCAGATTGAATATTTTATTTCCCTAATGTCAGCTTTGAATGAGCAAATAGAATCAGAGACGTGTGTGAAGATGATGGTGAGACGTGAGGAAGATGATGGTGAGACGTGAGGAAGATGATGGTGAGACGTGAGGAAGATGATGGTGAGACGTGAGGAAGATGACGGTGAGACGTGAGGAAGATGACGGAGAGACGTGAGGAAGATGATGGTGAGACGTGAGGAAGATGACGAGGACATGTGAGGAAGATGACGGTGAGACGTGAGGAAGATGATGGTGAGACGTGAGGAAGATGATGGTGAGACGTGAGGAAGATGACGGTGAGACGTGAGGAAGATGATGGAGAGACGTGAGGAAGATGATGGTGAGACGTGAGGAAGATGATGGTGAGACGTGAGGAAGATGATGGTGAGACGTGAAGAAGATGGTGATGAGACGTGAGGAAGATGATGGTGAGACGTGAGGAAGATGATGGTGAGACGTGAGGAAGATGATGGTGAGACGTGAGGAAGATGACGGTGAGACGGAGAAGATGATGGTGAGACGTGAGGAAGATGACGGTGAGACGTGAGGAAGATGATGGTGAGACGTGAGGAAGATGATGGTGAGACGTGAGGGAAGATGACGGTGAGACGTGAGGAAGATGATGGTGAGACGTGAGGAAGATGATGGTGAGACGTGAGGAAGATGATGGTGAGACGTGAGGAAGATGATTGTGAGACGTGAGGAAGATGATGGTGAGACGTGAGGAAGATGACGGTGAGACGTGAGGAAGATGATGGTGAGACGTGAGGAAGATGATGGTGAGACGTGAGGAAGATGATGGTGAGACGTGAGGAAGATGACGGTGAGACGTGAGGAAGATGATGGTGAGACGTGAGGAAGATGATGGTGAGGACGTGAGGAAGATGACGGTGAGACGTGAGGAAGATGATGGTGAGACGTGAGGAAGATGACGGTGAGACGTGGAAGGAAGATGATGGTGAGACGTGAGGAAGATGATGGTGAGACGTGAGGAAGATGATGGTGAGACGTGAGGAAGATGATGGTGAGACGTGAGGAAGATGACGGTGAGACGTGAGGAAGATGATGGTGAGACGTGAGGAAGATGATGGTGAGACGTGAGGAAGATGATGGTGAGACGTGAGGAAGATGATGGTGAGACGTGAGGAAGATGACGGTGAGACGTGAGGAAGATGATGGTGAGACGTGAGGAAGATGATGGTGAGACGTGAGGAAGATGATGGTGAGACGTGAGGAAGATGATGGTGAGACGTGAGGAAGATGACGGTGAGACGTGAGGAAGATGATGGTGAGACGTGAGGAAGATGATGGTGAGACGTGAGGAAGATGATGGTGAGACGTGAGGAAGATGATGGTGAGACGTGAGGAAGATGACGGTGAGACGTGAGGAAGATGACGGTGAGACGTGAGGAAGATGATGGTGAGACGTGAGGAAGATGATGGTGAGACGTGAGGAAGATGATGGTGAGACGTGAGGAAGATGATGGTGAGACGTGAGGAAGATGATGGTGAGACATGAGGAAGATGACGGTGAGACGTGAGGAAGATGATGGTGAGACGTGAGGAAGATGATGGTGAGACATGAGGAAGATGATGGTGAGACATGAGGAAGATGATGGTGAGACGTGAGGAAGATGATGGTGAGACGTGAGGAAGATGACGGTGAGACGTGAGGAAGATGATGGTGAGACGTGAGGAAGATGATGGTGAGACGTGAGGAAGATGATGGTGAGACGTGAGGAAGATGAAGGTGAGACGTGAGGAAGATGATGGTGAGACGTGAGGAAGATGATGGTGAGACGTGAGGAAGATGATGGTGAGACGTGAGGAAGATGATGGTGAGACGTGAGGAAGATGATGGTGAGACGTGAGGAAGATGATGGTGAGACGTGAGGAAGATGATGGTGAGACGTGAGGAAGATGATGGTGAGACGTGAGGAAGATGATGGTGAGACGTGAGGAAGATGATGGTGAGACGTGAGGAAGATGACGGTGAGACGTGAGGAAGATGACGGTGAGACGTGAGGAAGATGATGGTGAGACGTGAGGAAGATGACGATGAGATGTGAGGAAGATGACGGTGAGACGTGAGGAAGATGATGGTGAGACGTGAGGAAGATGATGGTGAGACGTGAGGAAGATGATGGTGAGACGTGAGGAAGATGACGGTGAGACGTGAGGAAGATGACGGTGAGACGTGAGGAAGATGATGGTGAGACGTGAGGAAGATGACGGGAGACGTGAGGGAAGATGACGGTGAGGACGTGGAGGGAAGATGATGGTGAGACGTGAGGAAGATGACGGTGAGACGTGAGGAAGATGACGGTGAGACGTGAGGAAGATGATGGTGAGACGTGAGGAAGATGACGGTGAGACGTGAGGAAGATGATGGTGAGACGTGAGGAAGATGATGGTGAGACGTGAGGAAGATGATGGTGAGACGTGAGGAAGATGATGGTGAGACGTGAGGAAGATGACGGTGAGACGTGAGGAAGATGATGGTGAGACGTGAGGAAGATGATGGTGAGACGTGAGGAAGATGACGGTGAGACGTGAGGAAGATGATGGTGAGACGTGAGGAAGATGACGGTGAGACGTGAGGAAGATGATGGTGAGACGTGAGGAAGATGATGGTGAGACGTGAGGAAGATGATGGTGAGACGTGAGGAAGATGATGGTGAGACGTGAGGAAGATGACGGTGAGACGTGAGGAAGATGACGGTGAGACGTGAGGAAGATGATGGTGAGACGTGAGGAAGATGACGGTGAGACGTGAGGAAGATGACGGTGAGACGTGGAGGAAGATGATGGTGAGACGTGGAGGAAGATGATGGTGAGACGTGAGGAAGATGACGGTGAGACGTGAGGAAGATGATGGTGAGACGTGAGGAAGATGACGGTGAGACGTGAGGAAGATGATGGTGAGACGTGAGGAAGATGATGGTGAGACGTGAGGAAGATGATGGTGAGACGTGAGGAAGATGATGGTGAGACGTGAGGAAGATGATGGTGAGACGTGAGGAAGATGATGGTGAGACGTGGAGGAAGATGACGGTGAGACGTGAGGAAGATGATGGTGAGACGTGAGGAAGATGATGGTGAGACGTGAGGAAGATGATGGTGAGACGTGAGGAAGATGATGGTGAGACGTGAGGAAGATGACGGTGAGACGTGAGGAAGATGACGGTGAGACGTGAGGAAGATGATGGTGAGACGTGAGGAAGATGATGGTGAGACGTGAGGAAGATGATGGTGAGACGTGAGGAAGATGACGGTGAGACGTGAGGAAGATGACGGTGAGACGTGAGGAAGATGATGGTGAGACGTGAGGAAGATGATGGTGAGACGTGAGGAAGATGATGGTGAGACGTGAGGAAGATGACGGTGAGACGTGAGGAAGATGACGGTGAGACGTGAGGAAGATGATGGTGAGACGTGAGGAAGATGATGGTGAGACGTGAGGAAGATGATGGTGAGACCTGAGGAAGATTATGGTGAGACGTGAGGAAGATGATGGTGAGACATGAGGAAGATGACGGTGAGACGTGAGGAAGATGATGGTGAGACGTGAGGAAGATGATGGTGAGACGTGAGGAAGATGATGGTGAGACATGAGGAAGATGATGGTGAGACGTGAGGAAGATGATGGTGAGACGTGAGGAAGATGACGGTGAGACGTGAGGAAGATGATGGTGAGACGTGAGGAAGATGATGGTGAGACGTGAGGAAGATGATGGTGAGACGTGAGGAAGATGATGGTGAGACGTGAGGAAGATGATGGTGAGACGTGGAGGAAGATGATGGTGAGACGTGAGGAAGATGAAGGTGAGACGTGAGGAAGATGATGGTGAGACGTGAGGAAGATGATGGTGAGACGTGAGGAAGATGATGGTGAGACGTGAGGAAGATGACGGTGAGACGTGAGGAAGATGATGGTGAGACGTGAGGAAGATGACGGTGAGACGTGAGGGAAGATGACGGTGAGACGTGAGGAAGATGACGGTGAGACGTGAGGAAGATGATGGTGAGACGTGAGGAAGATGATGGTGAGACGTGAGGAAGATGATGGTGAGACGTGAGGAAGATGACGGTGACGACGGGAGGAAGATGGCGGTGAGACGTGAGGAAGATGACGGTGAGACGTGAGGAAGATGACGGTGAGACGTGAGGAAGATGACGGTGAGACGTGAGGAAGATGACGGTGAGACGTGAGGAAGATGATGGTGAGACGTGGAGGGAAGATGACGGTGAGACGTGGAGGAAGATGACGGTGAGACGTGGAGGAAGATGATGGTGAGACGTGAGGAAGATGACGGTCGAGACGTGAGGAAGATGACGGTGAGACGGCGCGAAGATGACGGTAGACGTGAGGAAGATGACGGTGAGACGTGAGGAAGATGATGGTGAGACGTGAGGAAGATGATGGTGAGACGTGAGGAAGATGATGGTGAGACGTGAGGAAGATGACGGTGAGACGGGGGGGAGGGGAGGATGATGGTGAGACGTGAGGAAGATGACGGTGAGACGTGAGGAAGATGATGGTGAGACGGAGGAAGATGACGGTGAGACGTGAGGAAGATGACGGTGAGACGTGAGGAAGATGACGGTGAGACGTGATGAAGATGATGGTGAGACGTGAGGAAGATGACGGTGAGACGTGAGGAAGATGACGGTGAGACGGAGGAAGATGATGGTGAGACGTGAGGAAGATGATGGTGAGACGTGAGGAAGATGACGGTGAGACGTGAGGAAGATGATGGTGAGACGTGAGGAAGATGACGGTGAGACGTGAGGAAGATGATGGTGAGACGCGGAGGAAGATGACGGTGAGACGTGCCTGGCGAGACGTTGAGGAAGATGACGGTGAGACGGAGAAGATGACGCGGAGGAAGATGACGGAAGATGACGATGGTGAGACGGGAGGAAGATGATGGTGAGACGTGAGGAAGATGATGGTGAGACATGAGGAAGATGATGGTGAGACGTGAGGAAGATGATGGTGAGACATGAGGAAGATGATGGTGAGACGTGAGGAAGATGATGGTGAGACGTGAGGAAGATGATGGTGAGACGTGATGAAGATGAGGGGGAGACGTGAGGAAGATGATGGTGAGACGTGAGGAAGATGACGGAAGACGTGAGGAAGATGATGGTGAGACGTGAGGGAAGATGATGGGTGAGACGTGAGGAAGATGACGGTGAGACGTGAGGAAGATGACGGTGGGGAGGGGAAGAAGATGATGGTGAGACGTGAGGAAGATGATGGTGAGACGTGAGGAAGATGATGGTGAGGACGTGAGGAAGATGAAGAGTGAGGGAAGATGATGGTGAGACGTGAGGAAGATGATGGTGAGACTTGAGGAACATGACGGTGAGACGTGAGGAAGATGACGAGGACATG
>JACEEU010000721.1:33468417-33513417 GCA_016630915.1 Callionymus lyra | reverse complement strand
GTCAGAGTTGAAGGGTCAGAGTTGAAGGGTCAGAGTTGAAGGGTCAGAGTTGAAGGGTCAGAGTTGAAGGGTCAGAGTTGAAGGGTCAGAGTTGAAGGGTCAGAGTCAGACAGACAAATGTTAATATTATTCTAAATAAAAAGTATATATTTAAGAGTCAAGTTTATTCTTCAGTCACAGTTCGATGTCGTTTCCTGTGCAGAGAAAGTTATTATTATTATTATTATTATTATTATTATTAAGTAATAAATATTTATATATATAGTTTGTCTGCAGAGAAAATGTCTTTGAGTCAGAAAATAAAACAAGACGAAATATCAAAGAACCTTTATTTAATTATAATTAAACAAGTATTTAACACTTAATAAATAAATCATTATTATATAGTTATTTATATTTTATTATTACTTTCATGTAATTAAGTATAAACTAGTGACGTGTTGAACAATTAATAGATTAATATGTTGTTTTATGAAATTAAACATGTTTTTTTATGATTTCACTGAATTAAAAATAATGTTATTTGTAAAACTTTATTCAACAAAATTAAATTTAAACCAAATCTACCGACAACAGTTAATAATAGTCACGATTAATTAATGAAATAACTAATAAAATCAATATTTTAAAAGTGTTAAATGTTCAGTTGGTTCTGATCCGAGCAGGAGTTTCATTCAAATATTCATTTTCTTCTTCTTCTTCTTCTTCTTCTTCAGTCAAACACTGGAACGAGTGAATAATGAAGTTTTATTTGAAAAATCAATGAAATCAATCAATAAATCAAATCACAAGATTCTGTGGCTTCAGTTCATCACGTGATCTTTAGATTCATCTCACGCTTGAATTAAATGTTTATGGCACCACCTGGTGGACACTCTCATATCACCTTAAAAATAAAACGAGGGTCAAGGTCACGCATTCGTATCCACATGGTCGATATGACGTCACACAACAATGACATTCTCTTGAAGATCTTTTTAATTTGAAAGTCATTCCTCATCAACAGGAACAGACTCTTATTTTGAAAAGTTGAAACTGACAAGAAGCATGTGACCCACAGACGTCCTTGAGAAGAAGAACCTCAGACCGTCACTGTCATGAACACGTCACTTAGACCTCTCCACTTCACCTTGAGAACCTTCTTGGTTTGGATGCATCCACTTCCTGTGTCATCACGACTCGAGTTTTTTTTTCTTCCCTTTTTTTTTTTTTTTTTTGGGTGTTTTTTTTGGTGGGGGGCAGAGGGGGGTTGGGAAAAAGAAGGGGGGGAAGAGAAAAAAAAAAAAAAAAAAAAAAAAAAGAAAGGGGGGGGGGGGGGGGGCGCCCCCCCCCCCCCGGGGGGGGTTTTTAAAACCCGCAAAGCAAAACCCCCGGGGGGGGGGGGGAGGAAGAGCTGAACTGCATCTTCTACGTTCACACACTCCTGCTCCTGCACCTGCACCACCTGAACACACACATGAAGTACACAACATCGTGAGACACACACTCCTGCTCCTGCACCTGCACCACCTGAACACACACATGAAGTACACAACATCGTGAGACACACACTCCTGCACCTGCACCACCTGAACACACACATGAAGTACACAACATCGTGAAACACACACTCCTGCACCTGCACCACCTGAACACACACATGAAGTGCACAGACAACATGAAGTACAACGTGAGACACACACTCCTGCACCTGCACCACCTGAACACACACATGAAGTACACAACATCGTGAGACACACACTCCTGCACCTGCAACACCTGAACACACACATGAAGTACACAACATCGTGAGACACACACATGAAGTACACAACATCGTGAGACACACACTCCTGCACCTGCACCACCTGAACACACACATGAAGTACACAACATCGTGAGACACACACTCCTGCACCTGCACCACCTGAACACACATGAAGTACACAACATCGTGAGACACACCAACGCCCTGCTGCACCACCTGAGGACACACACATGAAGTACACAACATCGTGAGACACACACTCCTGCACCTGCAACACCTGAACACACACATGAAGTACACAACATCGTGAGACACACACTCCCTGCACCTGCACCCACCTGAACACACACAGTGAAGTGCACAACATCGTGAGACACAAACACACACTCCTGCACCTGCACCACCTGAACACACACATGAAGTACACAACATCGTGAGACACACACTCCTGCACCTGCACCACCTGAACACACACATGAAGTACACAACATCGTGAGACACACACTCCTGCACCTGCAACACCTGAACACACACATGAAGTACACAACATCGTGAGACACACACTCCTGCACCTGCACCACCTGAACACACACATGAAGTACACAACATCGTGAGACACACACACTCCTGCACCTGCACCACCTGAACACACACATGAAGTACACAACATCGTGAGACACACACTCCTGCACCTGCACCACCTGAACACACACATGAAATACACAACATCGTGAGACACACACTCCTGCTCCTGCACCACCTGAACACACACATGAAGTACACAACATCGTGAGACACACACTCCTGCACCTGCACCACATGAAATACACAACAACTTCAACATCTGGACACACACACGTGAGATACACAACAACGTGAGACACACAATGACGTGAGACACACCAATGTGAGACACACACAAGCCTGAGATACACAACAACGTGAGAAACACACCCATGTGAGACACACACAAGCCTGAGATACACAACAACATGAGAAACACACCCATGTGAGACACAAACAAGCCTGAGATACACAACATCGTGAGAAACACACCCATGTGAGACACACACAAGCCTGAGATACACAACAACGTGAGAAACACACCCATGTGAGACACACACAAGCCTGAGATACACACCCATGTGAGACACACACAAGCCTGAGATACACAACAACGTGAGAAACACACCCATGTGAGACACACACAAGCCTGAGATACACAACAACGTGAGAAACACACCCATGTGAGACACACACAAGCCTGAGATACACAACAACGTGAGAAACACACCCATGTGAGACACACACAAGCCTGAGATACACAACATCGTGAGAAACACAATGACGTCGGACACACACCAAAGTCAGAGAAACAAAAAGAAACACACAAACAGTAACATACAAACATGAGAAACACAAACATGAAAAACACAAACGCACACACACACAGACAAAGAACTACACAAACACCAGAGGTTCTTCACCTTGACTTGTGTTGGTTCTGGACTCAGAGGTTTGGAAATGTTCTTCACGTCCTGCTGGACTTGTGAGAAGATCTTGTTCAACTTCTCAACCTTCTCGTTCTTGAGGGCGTTCATCTGCACACACACACACACACATGACTTCTTATATGTTTGAGTGACGTATACGTGAAGACTTCTTACGTGTTTGAGTGACGTATACGTGAAGACTTCTTACGTGTTTGAGTGACGTATGCGTGAAGACTTCTTACGTGTTTGAGTGACGTACGTGTGAAGACTTCTTACGTGTTTGAGTGACGTATACGTGAAGACTTCTTACGTGTTTGAGTGACGTATACGTGAAGACTTCTTACGTGTTTGAGTAGCGGTATACGTGAAGACTTCTTACGTGTTTGAGTGACGTATACGTGAAGACTTCTTACGTGTTTGAGTGACGTATACGTGAAGACTTCTTACGTGTTTGAGTGACGTATACGTGAAGACTTCTTACGTGTTTGAGTGACGTATACGTGAAGACTTCTTACGTGTTTGAGTGACGTATACGTGAAGACTTCTTACGTGTTTGAGTGACGTATACGTGAAGACTTCTTAGTGTTTGAGTGACGTATACGTGAAGACTTCTTACGTGTTTGAGTGACGTATACGTGAAGACTTCTTACGTGTTTGAGTGACGTATACGTGAAGACTTCTTACGTGTTTGAGTGACGTATACGTGAAGACTTCTTACGTGTTTGAGTGATAACGTGAAGACTTCTTACGTGTTTGAGTGACGTATACGTGAAGACTTCTTACGTGTTTGAGTGACGTATACGTGAAGACTTCTTACGTGTTTGAGTGACGTATACGTGAAGACTTCTTACGTGTTTGAGTGACGTATACGTGAAGACTTCTTACGTGTTTGAGTGACGTATACGTGAAGACTTCTTACGTGTTTGAGTGACGTATACGTGAAGACTTCTTACGTGTTTGAGTGACGTATACGTGAAGACTTCTTACGTGTTTGAGTGACGTATACGTGAAGACTTCTTACGTGTTTGAGTGACGTATACGTGAAGACTTCTTACGTGTTTGAGTGACGTATACGTGAAGACTTCTTACGTGTTTGAGTGACGTATACGTGAAGACTTCTTACGTGTTTGAGTGACGTATACGTGAAGACTTCTTACGTGTTTGAGTGACGTATACGTGAAGACTTCTTACGTGTTTGAGTGACGTATACGTGAAGACTTCTTACGTGTTTGAGTGACGTATACGTGAAGACTTCTTACGTGTTTGAGTGACGTATACGTGAAGACTTCTTACGTGTTTGAGTGACGTATACGTGAAGACTTCTTACGTGTTTGAGTGACGTATACGTGAAGACTTCTTACGTGTTTGGAGTGTGACGTATACGTGAAGACTTCTTACGTGTTTGAGTGACGTATACGTGAAGACTTCTTACGTGTTTGAGTGTTTGAGTGACGTATACGTGAAGACTTCTTACGTGTTTGAGTGACGTATACGTGAAGACTTCTTACGTGTTTGAGTGACGTATACGTGAAGACTTCTTACGTGTTTGAGTGACGTATACGTGAAGACTTCTTACGTGTTTGAGTGACGTATACGTGAAGACTTCTTACGTGTTTGAGTGACGTATACGTGAAGACTTCTTACGTGTTTGAGTGACGTATACGTGAAGACTTCTTACGTGTTTGAGTGACGTATACGTGAAGACTTCTTACGTGTTTGAGTGACGTATACGTGAAGACTTCTTACGTGTTTGAGTGACGTATACGTGAAGACTTCTTACGTGTTTGAGTGACGTATACGTGAAGACTTCTTACGTGTTTGAGTGACGTATACGTGAAGACTTCTTACGTGTTTGAGTGACGTATACGTGAAGACTTCTTACGTGTTTGAGTGACGTATACGTGAAGACTTCTTACGTGTTTGAGTGACGATCTACGTGAAGACTTCTTACGTGTTTGAGTGACGTATACGTGAAGACTTCTTACGTGTTTGAGTGACCGATACGTGAAGACTTCTTACGTGTTGGTGACGTATACGTGAAGACTTCTTACGTGTTTGAGTGACGTATACGTGAAGACTTCTTACGTGTTTGAGTGACGTATACGTGAAGACTTCTTACGTGTTTGAGTGACGTATACGTGAAGACTTCTTACGTGTTTGAGTGACGTATACGTGAAGACTTCTTACGTGTTTGAGTGACGTATACGTGAAGACTTCTTACGTGTTTGAGTGACGTATACGTGAAGACTTCTTACGTGTTTGAGTGACGTATACGTGAAGACTTCTTACGTGTTTGAGTGACGTATACGTGAAGACTTCTTACGTGTTTGAGTGACGTATACGTGAAGACTTCTTACGTGTTTGAGTGACGTATACGTGAAGACTTCTTACGTGTTTGAGTGACGTATACGTGAAGACTTCTTACGTGTTTGAGTGACGTATACGTGAAGACTTCTTACGTGTTTGAGTGACGTATACGTGAAGACTTGCCTTACGTGTTTGAGTGGTGAGTGACGTATACGTGGAAGACTTCTTACTGTGTTTGAGTGACGTATACGTGAAGACTTCTTACGTGTTTGAGTGACGTATACGTGAAGACTTCTTACGTGTTTGAGTGACGTTCTGAAGACTTCTTACGTGTTTGGTGCCGTATACGTGAAGACTTCTTACGTGTTTGAGTGACGTATACGTGAAGACTTCTTACGTGTTTGAGTGACCGTTTTGATACGTGAAGACTTCTTACGTGTTTGAGTGACGTATACGTGAAGACTTCTTACGTGTTTGAGTGACGTATACGTGAAGACTTCTTACGTGTTTGAGTGACGTATACGTGAAGACTTCTTACGTGTTTGAGTGACGTATACGTGAAGACTTCTTACGTGTTTGAGTGACGTATACGTGAAGACTTCTTACGTGTTTGGAGTGGCGGACACGTGAAGACTTCTTTACTGACGTATACGTGAAGACTTCTTACGTGTTTGAGTGACGTATATACGTGAAGACTTCTTACGTGTTTGAGTGACGTATACGTGAAGACTTCTTACGTGTTTGAGTGACGTATACGTGAAGACTTCTTACGTGTTTGAGTGACGTATACGTGAAGACTTCTTACGTGTTTGAGTGACGTATACGTGAAGACTTCTTACGTGTTTGAGTGACGTATACGTGAAGACTTCTTACGTGTTTGAGTGACGTATACGTGAAGACTTCGTGTTGCGTGCGTTTGAGTGAAGACTTCTTACGTGTTTGAGTGACGTAGGAAGACTTCTTACGTGTTTGAGTGACGTATACGTGAAGACTTCTTACGTGTTTGAGTGACGATACGTGAAGACTTCTTACGTGTTTGAGGAGAAGACTTCTTACGTGATTGTTACGTGTTTAGTGACGTATACGTGAAGACTTCTTACGTGTTTGAGTGACGTATACGTGAAGACTTCTTACGTGTTTGAGTGACGTATACGTGAAGACTTCTTACGTGTTTGAGTGACGTATACGTGAAGACTTCTTTACGTGTTTGAGTGACGTATACGTGAAGACTTCTTACGTGTTTGAGTGACGTATACGTGAAGACTTCTTACGTGTTTGAGTGACGTATACGTGAAGACTTCTTACGTGTTTGAGTGACGTATACGTGAAGACTTCTTACGTGTTTGAGTGACGTATACGTGAAGACTTCTTACGTGTTTGAGTGACGTATACGTGAAGACTTCTTACGTGTTTGAGTGACGTATACGTGAAGACTTCTTACGTGTTTGAGTGACGTATACGTGAAGACTTCTTACGTGTTTGAGTGACGTATACGTGAAGACTTCTTACGTGTTTGAGTGACGTATACGTGAAGACTTCTTACGTGTTTGAGTGACGTATACGTGAAGACTTCTTACGTGTTTGAGTGACGTATACGTGAAGACTTCTTACGTGTTTGAGTGACGTATACGTGAAGACTTCTTACGTGTTTGAGTGACGTATACGTGAAGACTTCTTACGTGTTTGAGTGACGTATCGTGAAGACTTAGCTTACGTGTTTGAGTGACGTATACGTGAAGACTTCTTACGTGTTTGAGGTATACGTGAAGACTTCTTACGTGTTTGAGTGACGTATACGTGAAGACTTCTTACGTGTTTGAGTGACGTATACGTGAAGACTTCTTACGTGTTTGAGTGACGTATACGTGAAGACTTCTTACGTGTTTGAGTGACGTATACGTGAAGACTTCTTACGTGTTTGAGTGACGTATACGTGAAGACTTCTTACGTGTTTGAGTGACGTATACGTGAAGACTTCTTACGTGTTTGAGTGACGTCGGACTTCTTACGTGTTTGAGTTTGAGACGTATACGTGAAGACTTCTTACGTGTTTGAGTGACGTATACGTGAAGACTTCTTACGTGTTTGAGTGACGTATACTACGTGAAGACTTCTTACGTGTTTGAGTGACGTATACGTGAAGACTTCTTACGTGTTTGAGTGACGTATACGTGAAGACTTCTTACGTGTTTGAGTGACGTATACGTGAAGACTTCTTACGTGTTTGAGTGACGTATACGTGAAGACTTCTTACGTGTTTGAGTGACGTATACGTGAAGACTTCTTACGTGTTTGAGTGACGTATACGTGAAGACTTCTTACGTGTTTGAGTGACGTATACGTGAAGACTTCTTACGTGTTTGAGTGACGTATACGTAAGAAGACTTCTTACGTGTTTGAGTGACGTATACGTGAAGACTTCGTTACGTGTTTGAGTGGGGTACGTTATAGGTGAAGACTTCTTACGTGTTTGAGTGACGTATACGTGAAGACTTCTTACGTGTTTGAGTGACGTATACGTGAAGACTTCTTACGTGTTTGAGTGACGTATACGTGAAGACTTCTTACGTGTTTGAGTGACGTATACGTGAAGACTTCTTACGTGTTTGAGTGACGTATACGTGAAGACTTCTTACGTGTTTGAGTGACGTATACGTGAAGACTTCTTACGTGTTTGAGTGACGTATACGTGAAGACTTCTTACGTGTTTGAGTGACGTATACGTGAAGACTTCTTACGTGTTTGAGTGACGTATACGTGAAGACTTCTTACGTGTTTGAGTGACGTATACGTGAAGACTTCTTACGTGTTTGAGTGACGTATACGTGAAGACTTCTTACGTGTTTGAGTGACGTATACGTGAAGACTTCTTACGTGTTTGAGTGACGTATACGTGAAGACTTCTTACGTGTTTGAGTGACGTATACGTGAAGACTTCTTACGTGTTTGAGTGACGTATACGTGAAGACTTCTTACGTGTTTGAGTGACGTATACGTGAAGACTTCTTACGTGTTTGAGTGACGTATACGTGAAGACTTCTTACGTGTTTGAGTGACGTATACGTGAAGACTTCTTACGTGTTTGAGTGACGTATACGTGAAGACTTCTTACGTGTTTGAGTGACGTCTTCACAGGCTTAGGTTTGTTCTTTGGTTTCACATATTTAACGTCCACTTGAAAGACGTTCTTTACTTTCTTTCCTTTTTGCTTGTTTTTTGCCATTTTACCTGCAAAGACAAAAGACTTTGGTTGCGTCTTAAAAATAAACGTCATAAGTGCAAAACTAGAAGAACTAAGAACATTCGCTAATGAAGTAAATGGCAAAACAAAGGAAAAAAATAATAAATACAAAGGAATAATAATTACGACATTAACGTTAACTCAGCAAACGTGTATTTTATTATCACGAAAACAAACAAACATTAATATATGAAGCACTTTCTTTTACAACAATTACACTAAAATAATCTTCAGTATTTCGTTTATTACTGTTGAATTACTCGATTAAAAGAGGTTTCGTTGATCTGTTTTCTTCAAGATATGCGACTAAAAACTCCACAAACGTCAAAGAAAGATAAAAACAAACCTTTACGACGCAGTCCTGTGTTGACGCCACATGTGTCGACGGCAACGTGACCCTGTGACGTCATCAGCGCGCGACCATACGCTGCCGAGATATTTTTACTGACAGAATAGAAAATGTTTATTATTTATTTATTTACATTATTCACAAATAGTGTTTGCCTTACTTTAATAAATGAAACATTTAAAAAATAAGTATTGTGTTAGTTTTGATTGTGTATTTATTTTGACGTCACAGGCTATCAGGCTTTTACTTTGAAGGTCTTCACGTACATTTTCTTTACCGTCGTTTGATCTATTTTATTGTTTATTTGTCATTAAACACATAATAAATATGATTTCATTGAGTCAAAACGTTTTTGTTTGTAAACTGTAGTTTAATTCCAGAATAATAAAATAATAATGAAAAAAAAGATAATGTTATACGTCATAATATAATAATGTGATACAATTTGACCTTAAACCAATTTACTCTTTAATCTTATAAATCTAAACGTTAAAAGTGTTACATTTGAAATCGCTTTAGAAAGACGCCATCTTGTTATCATGTTATGTTATGTTATGATAACATTTTGTCAATAATTGTACATTTTCTTTTTTTAAATTCAGTCAAATTCACACAAACAATTGGTTTGTGAATTAAATGTTGGAAATTAAAAGTTATTGTTTAGATTGTATTAACATTAAATGTTGAAGTTCTATGTCACAGCAGCAGGTGGCGCTAAAACACTACGATATGTCACAAAGCTTGACTTTTTGCGCGCGTTATTTGGATTCACTTTTATTCTTATTCATAATAATAATAATAATAATAATAGGATAAATATAAAGTGACGGTTGTTCATTTGACACGTGATCATTAATGATGATGATGATGATGAAACACTGCTGCATCAATACATATTTAAATGGAATAAGATCATATTCTATATATATTCTATTTCTAGTTTTGTTTTTATTGATTTATCTTCATAAAATAAAAAATGGGAAAATAAATCAGTCTGTTTTAGTTTTGGCTCAGCTGTGGTTTTAAAGCATCATAAATGGAAATTATATGCAAAACTGAGCAACTTAGTTAAATTACAAATGATCTTTCTGCACGAAACAAGATTTGAGCTGTTGAATCATCCAAAGGAAGCAGAACAATGAGGTTTTGTTTAAACATATATTGATGAAATCATGTTGCTATGGTAACAAAGTAACTTGACTTTTCACACACATTTCTACACTAACTGTATGAATCCATTAACTATTGATTTTCATAATGTTTTCATGACTCAGTGGATAAAAATTGAATTTTCTTTCCCACTAAATTCCTGAGCTGAGCTGCTCATCCCATCTTTAAACCTGGTCAAAGGTTTTCAGTAACATAACGACTTCCAACGCCTCTCAAGTTCATTTAAAAAAGTAGGTACATGTGCTCCGGGGTCTAAGGTTAGTAGAGAGTCTAAATCACAGTCAGAATTGATCATTTAGTTTAATGAGGAATATTAATTCAGGCCTGTGATCTCTGGGTCCAGATAGTGATGTGTTGATGAAGCTTCATGAAACAGTGTCATTATCTTCAGAGTCCACTAGATGGTAGTGATGTGTTGATGAAGCTTCATGAAACAGTGTCATTATCTTCAGAGTCCACTAGATGGTAGTGATGTGTCGATGAAGCTTCATGAAACAGTGTCATTATCTTCAGAGTCCACTAGATGGTAGTGATGTGTTGATGAAGCTTCATGAAACAGTGTCATTATCTTCAGAGTCCACTAGATGGTAGTGATGTGTTGATGAAGCTTCATGAAACAGTGTCATTATCTTCAGAGTCCACTAGATGGTAGTGATGTGTTGATGAAGCTTCATGAAACAGTGTCTTTATCTTCAGAGTCCACTAGATGTTAGTGATGTATTGATGAAGCTTCATTAAACATGTCATTATCTTCAGAGTCCACTAGATGGTAGTGATGTGTTGATGAAGCTTCATGAAACAGTGTCATTATCTTCAGAGTCCACCATATGTTAGTGATGTGTTGATGAAGCTTCATGAAACATGTCATTATCTTCAGAGTCCACTAGATGTTAGTTATGTGTCGATGAAGCTTCATGAAACAGTGTCATTATCTTCAGAGTCCACTAGATGGTAGTGATGTGTCGATGAAGCTTCATGAAACAGTGTCATTATCTTCAGAGTCCACTAGATGGTAGTGATGTGTTGATGAAGCTTCATGAAACAGTGTCATTATCTTCAGAGTCCACTAGATGGTAGTTATGTGTCGATGAAGCTTCATGAAACAGTGTCATTATCTTCAGAGTCCACTAGATGGTAGTGATGTGTCGATGAAGCTTCATGAAACAGTGTCATTATCTTCAGAGTCCACTAGATGGTAGTGATGTGTTGATGAAGCTTCATGAAACAGTGTCATTATCTTCAGAGTCCACTAGATGGTAGTGATGTGTTGATGAAGCTTCATGAAACAGTGTCATTATCTTCAGAGTCCACTAGATGGTAGTGATGTGTCGATGAAGCTTCATGAAACAGTGTCATTATCTTCAGAGTCCACTAGATGGTAGTGATGTGTTGATGAAGCTTCATGAAACAGTGTCATTATCTTCAGAGTCCACTAGATGGTAGTGATGTGTTGATGAAGCTTCATGAAACAGTGTCATTATCTTCAGAGTCCACTAGATGGTAGTGATGTGTTGATGAAGCTTCATGAAACAGTGTCATTATCTTCAGAGTCTACTAGATGGCGTCTCTGCACCATTTGTCTTTCTTTTGAACAAGTGTTCTAATGAAACATCATTTTTTAAATGATGGCGCCACCTACTGACCTCTGAACAACATGACACTGTTACAAGCATCTCTTGGTTCGTTCTTCTTGATACATTTTCTCTCTGCGTGCGTCACAGTCAACTCTAGGGATTTGTTACTATGTTCTAGTTAAAATTGAGTGTTTATTACCACAGACGTGGTTTATTATCTATTACATCTAGTGGACCCGACATTTATTACCTGTCGTCCATAAAAGTGTTTAATCCTCCTCTTCCATATTGTAGCGCAACAGTTAGCACGTATAAACACCTCAACACTGACGTTTAATTCAGTCCCTTCACCTGAGAACAAATCTTCAACACAATTGATGTCTTGGATTTGAATGAACTACATTATGGATTTCAGATGAATTTCCTGTAAAAATTTAGAAAATACGAGGAAAAACTTTTTCGCTAATAAAGTTCTGTTATTTAAGTTTGTTGATGTATAGAAATGACATCAATGTGTTGTTGTTTTAACTGCAATTTACTCCAACTCTTTTTTTCAATTAACTTTATTGACAACTTTTCTGTTTGATGTTAACTGGAAATTCATCACAATGTGAGCCAATGCTAACGGCTAGCTTAGCTTGACCGCTAGCATTGCTAACAGTCACTAACCTGTTGAGTACTTTTTACAAGATGAAGATACATTTTTTAAATGCAAATACATTCAAACGCACAAGAAAAGTCTTACTTTTGACCTAAATGTTTGTTTTGCTGCTTCAACTCTTAAGCAAAAGTGAAAACAAAGGTTAATAACTAACTTGACTGACCTGCGTCCACCATTAATGTCATCATCTCGTCTTAAGTAAATAACTTGTGTTAAACTTAGACCCATAATGCACTGCAATAAACTCAAGATTAAGACTTTGTTAATCACTAGAACAAGAATCTACTGTCATCGTTACCGTAGAAACGACAGAACGTTGTTATGTAATGTATATAATGATCTGGAAACACTGTGGTTCTCAAAACCTTCTGAGAACCTGAGTTGTGGTGAATATAACTAACATCTCTAGAAACTCTCGATCTTCCCTCAGTTAATGATTCCTTCAGGATCCTAAAGATCTTGCGCCGCGATGAAGGACGTTTATAACTTCCTCACTTATAAAACACTTCCGTCAAAGTTAAACATTACAGTTGATTGTTTCAGTAGCAGAAGGTGTTTTACTGTTTGAAGGACGTTTGATTCAATCTCGTGAAAGTTGCAAAGAACCGGTGATGTGTTGATGAGGCTTCGTGAAACAGCTGATGAGGTCTCACGATACACTGTCTTTATCAAAGACCGCTGACCTTTCAGATGAATAAGTACATCTGAGTCAAAGGTAATAAAACAGAGAGTGACATCTAGTGGCCTTTTTAAAAATAAAGACAGTGTATCGTGAGACCTCGACAGCTGTTTCATGAAGCCCCGTCTACACAAGTCACCAGTCAGAACTCGCCACGGGTTCTGTAAAGATCCATTTTAATCATTCAGTTCAGTGTCTTGTTGATCCATCAACACCCGAACCCGAACCCGAACCCGGACCCGAACCCGAACCCGAACCCCGAACCCCGAACCCGAACCCGAACCCAACAACCCTAACGCTAAAAAGGAAAGAGTGAAGAGCTCAGTCATCCACAAGAGTTTCAAAGTAGAACCGAAGCAAATCAACTCATGTGTCTCATGTTCTGATCCGAACGTCTCCTGGAAGCTTCTCTTACCACAAGTTGAGGTGGAGAACTTAAGTAGCCCTTGGATGGTCCTCGTAGATGTTCCAGAGGGTCACCTGGACTGAAGAGTCTCCCCGAGGAGATGAAACTGATCCAACCTTTTCAAAACATGTGACGCCGTCGACCTCTGGGTCTGTTGAAGGTCGTTATGATAACCTTTGAGTGTATATTTGCATTCATTCAGTTTGTATTTAATGGTGTCGTCTTGTTATGTGAAGGTAGTTCTGTGACGTGTCTCTGTTGGAGCAGAAGAAGAAGAGAGTCTGTCATGATGCTCTTCATTCCTGTTCCCACCCTAGGGACGTATCATATGGTGTCGAGAGAGAAACCACATCACCTCTGCGTTAGTGCCTACAGTTAATACCCCGAGAGAAAAACTCATTTAACTGTGGGATCAGGAAACAGATGTCAATGTTTGAGTAACAATTAATACTTATAGATATTTATGGAACGCAATAGAATCTGTTTAAACCAGATTAGTAGGTGTTTGTCAAGAGTGTGTTGATAGTATCATGATTTAAGGATATGATAGTACTTGACTCTGGTGTTGTGATAGTGTAGTAACAAGTATATATGTGTAGTATTGTCCAGTACTAGACTCTAAAAAAAAAAAAAAAAAAAAAAAAAAAAAAAAAAAAAAAAAAAAAAAAAAAAAAAAAAAAAACTGGTGTTGTGATAGTGTAGTAACAAGTATATATGTGTAGTATTGTCCAGTACTAGACTCTGGTGTTGTGATAGTGTAGTAACAAGTATATATGTGTAGTATTGTCCAGTACTTGACTCTGGTGTTGTGATAGTGTAGTAACAAGTATATATGTGTAGTATTGTCCAGTACTTGACTCTGGTGTTGTGATAGTGTAGTAACAAGTATATATGTGTAGTATTGTCCAGTACTTGACTCTGGTGTTGTGATAGTGTAGTAACAAGTATATATGTGTAGTATTGTCCAGTACTTGACTCTGGTGTTGTGATAGTGTAGTAACAAGTATATATGTGTAGTATTGTCCAGTACTTGACTCTGGTGTTGTGATAGTGCAGTAACAAGTATATATGTGTAGTATTGTCCAGTACTTGACTCTGGTGTTGTGATAGTGTAGTAACAAGGATATATGTGTAGTATTGTTGAGTACTTGACTCTGGTGTTGTGATAGTGTAGTAACAAGTATATATGTGTAGTATTGTCGAGTACTTGACTCTGGTGTTGTGATAGTGTAGTAACAAGTATATATGTGTAGTATTGTCCAGTACTTGACTCTGGTGTTGTGATAGTGTAGTAACAAGGATATATGTGTAGTATTGTTGAGTACTTGACTCTGGTGTTGTGATAGTGTAGTAACAAGTATATATGTGTAGTATTGTCCAGTACTTGACTCTGGTGTTGTAGTATTTACAGACCACATGACTCTTGATGAAGTCGTAACTACTTTCATTTGTTTTCAAACCAAAATATGTTCAAACATCAGCTTTAAAAGCTGCTGGACTCACTGTATCCTCTCGTCCTCAGTCATCATTCTTCCCTTAGCTGTGGAGGATGTAACGACTGCTGCCATCTAGAGGCCGTAAGATTAATTGCAACACAAAATTTTGTGTCATTTTATTTCACAGACAGTTAAATATTGAAATACAATAAAGACAGCTTGAAATACATGAAACAACTATGATGAAAATAAAATATATATTTGAAATCCAAAATAATGTAAAATAATAAAAAAACACACATTAAATACGTATATTTTCTCAGACCCTAATTAAAAGTGCTATTTCCATAATCTCTGTTATTTTTAAAGTAAAGTATTTAAAAATAATAATTTAGCAGATAAAACTGCTGTTTGTTATGTGAAATGGAAGCTAGTTTACACAAACTAATAATCATAATAATTCAGTTTATTTAATGGCGCCTTATAAAAGAGGCACAATAAAAACGTTGAAAATACACAGTAAATTTACAGTAAAATACATTTAAATTATTACAAAGAATAAGGCAGTTTGAAGGTGTGATTTGAGTTGTGTTTGGAAAATGTCCAAAGAGACCAACTATCTCTATGTATACAAGTTGTATACTCACACTCATTAACACATCTACAAACACACACACATATTTATACACACACACATATTTATACACACACATAAAGACTTTTCTTTCTTCCATTTATTATTGTCATCTTTATTGTTATTGCACAGAAAAAACAGTGAAACTGGCAATGAAATTTCCGTAGCTAGGCAACCGTTAAAAAACACAGCACAGAGTGAATGTATATAAAAAAGTATAAATATTAATAAGTTAAAAAATAGTGCAATATAGTATAAATAGAATAAATAAATCATATTTTAAATATTGCATATACACAAACCCACACGTATAGACAGACACATACACATTGCTATACACACACACAAACACGTAGACAAACATATACACACACACAAACACGTAGACAAACATATACACACACACAAACACGTAGACAAACATATACACACACACAAACACGTACACACATATACACAAACCCAACGTATAGACAGACACCGCACTACACATTGCTATACACATATACACAAACCCACACGTATAGACAAACATATACACCCTTCCTATACACACACAAACACGTAGACAAACATATACACACACACTGCCGCAAACACGTACACACATATACACAAACCCACATGTATAGACAGACACATACACATTGCTATACACACACAAACACGTAGACAAACATATACACACACACAAACACGTAGACAAACATATACACACACACAAACACGTAGACAAACATATACACACACACCACACAAACACGTGACAAAACATATACACACACACAAACACGTAGACAAACATATACACACACACAAAAAAAAAAAAAAAAAAAAAAAAAAAAAAAAAAAAAAAACAAAAAAAAAAACACACACACACAATGCTACACACACACAAACACGTAGACAAACATATACACACACACAAACACGTAGACAAACATATACACACACACTGCCGCAAACACGTACACACATATACACAAACCCACATGTATAGACAGACACATACACATTGCTATACACACACAAACACGTAGACAAACATATACACACACACAAACACGTAGACAAACATATACACACACACTGCCGCAAACACGTACACACATATACACAAACCCACATGTATAGACAGACACATACACATTGCTATACACACACAAACACGTAGACAAACATATACACACACACTGCCGCAAACCAAGACACACAAGCGTTCACACACACATCAATGGACACTACAGTATATTCGACCCTCTTCGGACAGTGGGAGGAAACAGGAGTTCTGCGTTAAACCCTCACGTGACCGCGAGAAGATTCAAGTCAATGAAAAAACGTCAAAATCCGTCGTGATTGTTTCTTCCGCCTATTGCCGGGGCCGGCCCTGCGCCCTCACGCGTGACGTGACTCTAAGGCGCATGACAGCCGCACATCACAGCCGCACCACGGGATGCAAGCCGTGACGTCACAGCATCATCGATCCTCCATCGTCGCCTCTCAACTCCTCCCGATCGCCGCCGTGACGTCACGCCCGCCGCGCGCGCGAGTCTATATAAGACGCGCAGCTGTCAGGTGGAGGCACTTCGACGCGCACGCACGAACCTCGCTCCTCAAGCACCGAAGAAAGAAGACCAGAACCAGAACCAGAACCAGACCAGCATCATGGCTCAATGGGGATACGCATCAGAGAACGGTGAGATAACGGACCTCCTTTTACGCGCCGAACCTTCTGGTCTAAACCTCCTTCCGAACCAGGACCCGACAAGTGGGCCGAGAACTTCCCGGTGGCGAACGGACCCCGTCAGTCTCCCGTGGACATCCTGCCCGGAGAGGCGACCTATGACGCGGAGCTGAAGCCCATCACCCTGAAGTACGACCCGTCCAACGCCCAGGACATCCTCAACAACGGACACTCGCTGCAGGTCACCTTCGTGGACGACACCGACAGCTCCAGTGAGTATTAGTCAGTATTCATGAGTATTAGTCAGTATTCATGAGTATTAGTCAGTATTCATGAGTATTAGTCAGTATTCATGTGGAGGAATGTATGGACACACGGACATCCTGACATCCATGAACATACATGAACATACATGATGATTTATTAACATGGATGAGACGCACTCGCATGATGACGTCAGGGATTCACTCTATAATAAACATAAACCATTAAAATAATCATCATTTACTGTAGGAATCATTCTTACGCTTTTAAAATATGATTCTTCAGAATCTAAAGAATCATTATTTTAAAGCGTAAAAAAAAAAAAAAAACCCTTTAAAAAAAAAAAAAATAATCCTTTTAAAAAAAAAAAACTTTAGAATCTAAAGAATCATTATTTTAAAGCGTAAAATAAATGAATTCATTCTCTCTTAATGATTCTTTAGATTTTAAAAGGGGAAAATATGATTCTTTAGAATCTAAATAATCATTATTTTAAAAGCGTAAAATAAATAAATTCATCTGCTTTAATACAATTTAATTTACGCTTTTAAAATAATGATTATTTAGATCATTAAATGATCATTTTTACGCTTTTAAAATAATGATCATTTAGAATCTAAATAATCATTATTCATCTTCTTTAATACAATTTAACATTATAATTGATGATCTAAAAAAAGAACGATTCTTTAGATAAATAATTGTAATTTTTACGCTTTTAAAATAACGATTATTTAGATAAATAATTGTAATTTTAAATTGTATTAAAGCAGATGAATGATATCAAGGTTCGCTCGCATCATATGTTTACTTGAAACCATCAAAGAATCTCATCCAAGCCTCGATGATGAAGCTCCTCAAAGGTTGTTTGTTCATGACGTCATACAGGCTAAAGTAGCGAGCGCTGCGCCTGCAGGGGGCGCTGTGTGCGGCTATGAAGGAAACGAACACGCGCATCAAAGGAGTTTTTGTCGTAAATCGTCATCGATGTTTGTTTACGTGAAGAAAGAAAGTTGTTTTCCTTTCGTGACGATCAAAGATCGAGAAAAACAAACGTGGATGAAAGTCTCGAATTCTTGACCTGGATGACGTCGTCATGGCGACCGGTGTCATAGGTTGAAGGTTCTACTCCGGTCGCTAAGACGTCTCCAGAGTACTCGTTGAGTGACGCTTCAATTATACTTCAAAACCTTCACACGAATACATGGTTATTGTACTTCACTGGAAATCTGATGCAATCTTCGCTCATGGGTCTAATGTCGTTGTAGTATCATCAACATTCCGAGCAGCAGCTGAAGCGGCAGAACTTAATGCGTATTTACGAAAGAATTCTCAAGAGTCCAAGAGATCTTATTTTGATAAAGTATTTTCGTTTGAAAACTGCAGCCGTGAATCATTAACGCAGTTCAAACTGTCTTTGACTTCCATCAAAATGTCACTTTTCAGGGATTTCCTGATGAATTATTGATATTTATGGTCTGTTGACGGAGCCGAGCGGTGGTTTTTCAAAGGTAATCTGAGGAGATTACAGCGACGGGATTGAAGAGAACGATTGTTATATTGAATACTAGTTTAATCCGGAGCCAACCTTCAGTTTGTGTCGTTTTTTAGTAGGATCTCGATTAGAGAAAATGTACGACCCAGAAAAAAAGGATTATGTTTGAAACAAAAGGTTGGATTATAAAGTGGATTATAAAGTGGAATTCAGGAAAAATAATCTAGTTCAACTGTTACAGCCTTTAAATATAATAAAACAGTCGTTACACTCTAGTACAAATATTACCCACAAATACATCACTGAGTTCAATACCTAAACTACAAAACCATGTACAGTATTTTCTGGACTATAAGTGTCTCCGGAGCACAAGTCGCTCCAGACATAAAATACATAATAAAGAAGTAACAAACATATATAAGTCGCACTGGAGTATAAGTCACATTTTTGGGGGAAATTGATTTGATAAAATCCAAGAACAGACATGTGATCTTGAAAGATTAAAATAAAACTAGAGGCAACAACAGAATAATGTTCCGTTACATGAAGTGAGAACCTGGTATGTTAACATAACATATGAAGAGTTATTCAGAGAACTATAGCATCAATAACTAACTAGTTTACCAAACCATCCGTGTAACTCCAAATAACTCTTCATCCTCGTGTCACTTTTAAACAACTAACTAACTCCGGAGGTAGAAGATGCTTCCTCTTCTACGTGGAAATGATCAACACAGGCCTAGAGCGCCCTCTGGTGGTTTAGTGTGACAATAACATGTGAAATGATATAATAATGTGTTCATCATTTCACACATAAGTCGCTCCAGAGTATAATCTCACCCCCGGACAAACTATGAATAAAAACTGACACTTATAGTCCAGTAAATACGGTAGATCTGAAGGTCACAGGTGTTTTTGAAAGATTTAGTTCTGATTTATTTTACGTCCAGATGGATTCGCTTCAGGACCCGAGACTCTAGTTCGGTGGCGTATTGTGCGTCTAATGATGATACGCCGCAGCTAATTGTTTTTATGCTAATGGTCTCGGGATAAAAGGTCCAATGTCCAGCTGCCCAGCGTCTGAATAGACGCCAGTGGCTTCCATTCATGAGCGCCAACAAAAGCCCGGCAGCTCGTAATTGAATTGGTAATGTTTGCCCACGTCCTCGTTTCCCACGCCGGCGAAGGTCAGAGAGACCCGAGGTTACTGTTACCTAACTCGCCGCCGCAGGACGTCCTGAGCCTGAACTCTCGCCGGAGACAAAAGCAGGATCAATACGAGCAGATGTAGGAGTGGTACCGGATCAGAACCTGCCCGACGGATCCTTTCTTTCCTTTATCTTTCTCATGCTAACGCTCGTCGTCTGTCACTGTGACTTATGGCGTCACGCTTCAGGGAGCGACCCGGAGCGAGGAGAAGCGTCGCACGGCGAGATTAGAATCGAGTATTAAAAAAGAGTCCAAAAGCTCCGGAACCGTGTCGGCTCCGCCCCAGAGATGATGGATGCGACGGCAGATGAATGCGTCTGTAAATAGATGTGTCGTGACAGCGATGAGTTGGATGTTGACGGTTGAGCATCCGTGCGGGAGGTCAGGGAGCCAGAGGTGGCACAGGCTTTATATATGACGCAAGATACTGGACCGTTTATGCTCGTGCAGAAATCAGTTTGATTCTCGTGAAACAAATACACGATGAATAAAGAAGTTAATGCTGTAAAATGTTAGTTTAAAGAGATATTTCGTGTTTAGCGACAACATTTTTTGGTGTTTGTCAACGAAATTAACGACCGAAAACTTGAATTTATACACAAACCATAGCCTGGAATTTGACCCAGAAATGTTGTATTTTCAACACTTGTTTGGCTCGACTCAAACATGGTGATGTAACCACAACATCTTTAATCCTGACGAGACCAGAGGTGGCACAGGCTTTATATATGACGCAAGATACTGGACCGTTTATGCTCGTGCACAAAACAGTTTGATTCTCGTGACACAAATACACAATAAATAAAGTGCAAAATGAAGAAGTTAAAGCTTTTAAAATGTTATTTTAAAGAGATATTTTGTGTTTGGTGACATTTTTTGTCAACGAAATTGACGACCGAAACTTGAATTTTAGACACGAATAATAGCCTGGAATTTGACCCAGAAATGTTGTATTTTCAAGACGCTCGATTCAAACCTGGTGACGTCACCAAAACATCTTTAATCCTGACTTTCATGGGTTCGTGAAAACCTTTTGTCAAAGAGACACAAATCAAACACAATCCTTCACTGACCCACACTTGCTGCTGGTGTACTTGTCGTACAGTTTGTGAATAATTAACACACGGTGTTGACATGTATGTGTGAATGTGTGTGTGTGGGGGGGGCACTCGTGTCATCGGTCAGTCGGTTAAAGTGCAAAGTTCAAAAGACAAAGTTGTGTCGAGGAGAGATTGTGTAACTGACGAACACAAACACATTAGGAAAAGTTGTGTCGAGGAGAGATTGTGTAACTGTGACGAACACAAACACATTCAGGATCTCATTGCGGATTTAATAGAAGACCACGTTAGCGTTAGCATTAGCTTAACCTCCTGGTTTGCTGTATGTTACGCTTTTAATAGAAGACCACGTTAGCGATAGCATTAGCTTAACCTCCTGGTTTGCTGAATGTTACGGTTTTAATGGAAAACCACGTTAGCGTTAGCATTAGCTTCACCTCCTTGTTTGCTGTATGTTACGGTTTTAATAGAAGACCACGTTAGCGTTAGCATTAGGTTAACCTCCTGGTTTGCTGTATTTTACGGTTTTAATAGAAGACCAAGTTAGCGTTAGCATTAGGTCAACCTCCTGTTTGCTGTATACTACGGTTTTAATAGAAGACCACGTTAGCATTAGCATTAGCTTAACCTCCTGGTTTGATGTATGTCACAGTTTTAATAGAAGACCACCTTAGCGTTAGCATTAGCTTCACCTCCTGGTTTGCTGTATGTTACGGTTTTAATAGTAGACCACGTTAGCGTTAGCATTAGCTTAACCTCCTGGTTTGCTGTATGTTACGGTTTTAATAGAAGACAACGCCGGCGTTAGCATTAGCTTTACCTCCTGGTTTGCTGTATGTTACGGTTTTAATAGAAGACAACGCTAGCGTTAGCATTAGCTTAACCTCTTGCTTTGCTGTATGTTACGGCTTTAATAGAAGTCCACGTTAGCGTTAGCATTAGCAGAACCGCGGCCATCTTGGATTGATTGAACTCACTAACTAAAAATAAAAACCTTTCACCGTCTCGACTCTGATGTTTGCTGACATCGTGGTGATCATGTGATCCTCCGGCAGCTCTGACCGACGGACCCGTCACGGGAACCTACCGGCTCAAGCAGTTCCACTTCCACTGGGGCGCGTCCGACGACAAGGGCTCCGAGCACACCGTGGCCGGGGCCAACTTCCCCGCCGAGGTGAGAACCCCCCCGAGGTGACCCCACGTCACAAGAGTCCATGGTTCTCATTTCACTCCTTCTCTCTCCAGCTGCACCTGGTCCACTGGAACACCAAGTACCCCAGCCTGGGAGACGCCGCCAGCCAGCCTGACGGTCTCGCCGTGGTCGGGGTTTTCCTGCAGGTCAGTCACTCGCACTTCCTTCTGCCATTCTGTTTGTTTTTGAGTTTTTGTTGAAGATTCTTTTTATTTTCTGCTACTGTTAACCTTTTATTTCTAATATGAAGAACAAACTATTTAGTATTTATTTCAATTTGATTTACATGAATCCGTCCAACTTCCTGCCTAGAGCAAACGAGTCACTCGCACTTCCTGTACTTTTTTTAAACTCATTTTAATGTGAGTTTTTGTTGAAAATAGTTTGTAGTTTTTGCTACTGTTATTTATTTTACATATTTCATTGTAACCTACCTTTAGTTCTAATACGTATGAAGAACAAACTCTTTTTTATTAATTTGATTTAATTTATTGTAATGTAAAGAGAAAAAACAGAATAAACTCTTTTTTTACTGCTACTGTAATTTTATTTGATTTACTTTCAACCTTTAATTAATATTTTAGTTTATTTGTGACATGTTTGCAGAAAAACGATTTATTTTATATATATTTATATATAAAAATACTAAATATTGTTGTTTTTTCTTCTGCTTTGGTTAATTTTTTTTTAATCAGCCAATGTAAAGTATTTAAAGTATTTTAATTATTAAAATTAAATCAATTCCAGATCGGAGCCGCAAACCCGAACCTCCAGAAGCTCATCGACGCTTTTGACGCCATCAAAGCTAAGGTTTGTAAACAAACTCAAGCTATAAATAAACTTGTTACATTTGTTATTATTTCTAAACATAAATGTTTATTTAAAACCAGGGCAAACAAACCACCTTCGCCAACTTCGAGGCGGCCTCCCTGCTGCCGTCCTCCCTGGACTACTGGACCTACGACGGCTCCCTGACCACGCCCCCTCTGCTGGAGAGCGTCACCTGGATCGTGTGCAAGGAGCCAATCAGCATCAGCGCCGAGCAGGTACTGGCTTTTGTTGGCCGAGTTTCCCGGCGTCTAGAATATCCCGACAATCCTCTCGGATCTAAATCAAGGCCTCGATTGTTGAGATTAGTCGCGAGTCTTGAAACCTGAACGCCGCCACCTGAGCCGGTCGCCATGGCAACCCCAGGGAAGCGCGACCAGGCTGAGTTCACATGATGTGTGAGTCAGGGGTGTGTGGACAGGAAGTGTCTGTTGGTGAAGAGACTTCACTTCCTCTTCATCTGCTGAGTCAAAGTGGGTCATGTGACCCGACAGTGACCTTTGACTCGAGTCACACGTGTTGACTCGGATCATATTCAACTTTATTACATTTGTTTACTACAGTACTTGTTATTTTTAGAAGTCTTTAAATTAATATATTTCAATATGTTTGAGTGTTTTGAGTCACAGCGACTGACTCACTCGTGACTCTAGAATTAATTTAATTGAATCAGTTTTATTTCCTTTTAAACTAATCTGTTGGAATTTTTAATTTATATGAACCATTTCCTGCCCAGAAAACAAAAGAGTCCCTCTCACTTCCTGTTGGTCATTTACTTGAATCAATCTCACTTCCTGTTGGTCTTTTACTTGAATCAATCTCACTTCCTGTTGGTCTTTAGGTTGAATCAATCCCACTTCCTGCCTAGCTAACAAAAGAGTCCGTTTTACTTCCTGTTCAACAAATCTTTTTAGATGTTTTGTGGTTTTATTTTGAAATGAATCAATCCCACTTCCTGCCTAGCAACAAACGAGTTGGACTCATTTCCTTTTAATTGTTCAGGCGTGTTGGACTCTTTCATTTTTTTTATCAAGCACTTCCTGTTAGCAACAAATGAGTCCCTCTCACTTCCTGTTGATCACATCTTTCTTATGTGTTGTGTAGTTTACATGAATCACATGAGTCAGTCTGACTTCCTGTAAAGCATCTGATTCAACGACGAGTCCAACAATCGAGTCAGACTCACCCGGTCGAGTCACACGACCAGTCGACTCGGGAAGATGTTTGAATAAATCCGTCGTAAACTCGTTAATGAAGAAGATGCAAGTGTTACTTTGTGAGACTCATGGGTTGTGACTCGACTCGACGAGATGATCACAGCGGGTCACGACTTACCCACAATCCTCTCTGTCCACAGATGGCCAAATTCCGCACCCTGCTCTTCTCGGCCGAGGGCGAGGACGACCGTTGCATGATGGACAACTACCGTCCCCCGCAGCCTCTGAAGGGCCGAGCCGTGAGGGCCTCGTTCCAGTGAGGAGCCCCGCCCCCCTCACACACACACACACACACACACACACACACACACACACACACACACACACACACTCGCCAAATTAAAGATGCCAGCGTACAATTATTTATTAACAAGAAAACACACTCGAAGGGGAAGAGAAGAGCGGAAGCTACATCTGTGAGGACGCACACAGACACACAGTGACACACACACAGTGACACAAACACACAGTGACACACACACACACAGTGACACAAACACACAGTGACACACACACACACACTCCTGCAGGCGCTTTAATCTGCTGCATGGCTGCAGCTCGATGAAACGCCGCAGACGCCTCCATCACGACCGATCGACTCAGTGACACACACACACACAGTGACACACACACACACAGTGACACACACAATTAGTGACACACACACACACACGTGTCCTGCACACACGACTACACAACCATGTGTCTACACACACGACAAATAGCAATAAAAAACATTGAAAAGGCAGAGTAAGTGAGTTGTTCTTTGTTGTCGTCAGGTGAGTCAGTTCTAGTTAGTTTGATTGATGGATTGATTGACAGGTGCTTTTACACAATTGTCGTCCGCGGGATGTTTGTTGTTTTTATTTTGGGGCATTTTATTAGTGAAATAAAATCTATTTTAAGACAAATGTAACGTCTCTGTGTCTCTGTGAAGCATCACAACACAAACATTTATTTGACAGTAGATCATGATGTGAGAAATACATTTAGAGCTTTTGATAGTTAAACACAACATACTTTTGATAGTTCACAGTTTTGTAAACACAACATACTTTGATAGTTCAGTTTTGTAAACACAACATACTTTTGATAGTTCACAGTTTTGTAAACACAACATACTCTTGATAGTTCACAGTTTTGGAAACACAACATACTCTTGATAGTTCACAGTTTTGGAAACACAACATACTTTGATAGTTCAGTTTTGTAAACACAACATACTCTTGATAGTTCACAGTTTTGGAAACACAACATACTCTTGATAGTTCACAGTTTTGGAAACACAACATACTTTGATAGTTCACAGTTTTGTAAACACAACATACTCTTGATAGTTCACAGTTTTGGAAACAACATACTCTTGATAGTTCACAGTTTTGTAAAAACAACATACTCTTGATAGTTCACAGTTTTGGGAACACAACATACTCTTGATAGTTCACAGTTTTGGAAACACAACATACTCTTGATAGTTCACAGTTTTGGAAACACAACATACTTTGATAGTTCAGTTTTGTAAACACAACATACTCTTGATAGTTCACAGTTTTGGAAACAACATACTCTTGATAGTTCACAGTTTTGTAAAAACAACATACTCTTGATAGTTCACAGTTTTGTAAAAACAACATACTCTTGATAGTTCACAGTTTTGGAAACACAACATACTCTTGATAGTTCACAGTTTTGTAAACACAACATACTCTTGATAGTTCACAGTTTTGTAAACACAACATACTCTTGATAGTTCACAGTTTTGTAAACACAACATACTTTTGATAGTTCACAGTTTTGTAAACACAACATACTCTTGATAGTTCACAGTTTTGTAAAAACAACATACTCTTGATAGTCACAGTTTTGTAAACACAACATACTCTTGATAGTTCACAGTTTTGTAAACACAACATACTTTGATAGTTCACAGTTTTTATACACAACATACTCTTGATAGTTCACAGTTTTGTAAAAACAACATACTCTTGATAGTTCACAGTTTTGGAAACACAACATACTCTTGATAGTTCACAGTTTTGTAAACACAACATACTCTTGATAGTTCACAGTTTTGGAAACACAACATACTCTTGATAGTTCACAGTTTTGGAAACACAACATGCTTTTGATAGTTTGTTTCTACTTAAATTCTTCAAAGTCATGTTATTGAACATTTACATTTTATTTTAATGAAAATATAAATAATAAAATAATTTTGCTTTCACTTTGTTTAATTAGAGTTTAAAAAAAATGTTAAGTAGAAAAAAAAAGAACAAAAGAACAAAACTATGAAGCTAGTCGTCCTAGCACTGTTAGCCGTTACCTAAGCTAACCTAAGCTAGCTAGTAGCACATTGAGTTTAAATTTGATTTAAATGTTAAAAATATATATATTATTCGTTGGTATTCATTGTTCAAGCATTGATAAGATTTATCGTAAACAATTAAACCAACAAACAGAAACCAGCTGTTAAAAACAGTGTCTTTGTAAAAGTCAGAATAAATCTAGAGAATTCAAATACATTTTTTTCATTTCTTTTTTTATTTATTATTGAAAGTTGGTTCTAAAAAAACTCGAATTTATTAACGACCATTTAATCTTTCAATAGTTTTTACAACATTTATTAAAAAAAACATTTGCATCTTTCCCAGCAACCCTTGCATGAACAGCTCCTGTGATGCTTTGCCGCCCAGCCAACCAATCACAGCTGTCAAAGATTTTTGTCACAGCAACATCAGATATAATTTAAATACAGCATTGTATCGACCAATCACTTAATTGATGTGTAGAAAAGCATCATGGGAGTTCAGTGTTACGGTGGCACCATAAGTGAGGTCGTGAGGTCGTGAGGTCGTGAGGTCGTGAGGTCGTGAGGTCGTGAGTCTCCAGTAGGATCTGTGGTTGAAGTTTCTTGTTCAAATAAATCACGTTTTCTTGAAGCACAAACTTCTTTCATTCAATACTTTTTAAACATTTAAATCTTTACAATATCGACCGTGAGTCGAGAAGTATTTCCTGAAGAACGAGTGGATCCGTGTTCTTGGAACCTCGGATCAGAAATAGATCCCGGGACACGTAACCAGACCAGGTCCTAAAATAACCGACGGTCCTCGAACACATCGTCAGCGCGTCGCTACGAGTTCACGCGCCGGTCGTCGCCTCGGCTGCAAACTCTTCACAGCAACTCGAGAGCTTCGCCTTCGCCTTCGACACATTCTCACAGCTGTTCGTGGGACTCGCTCCGACCCGGGGCGCCCTCCTTAATCACGCTCATTACAAGGCACTCAGAGACCACCAGAGAACTACGGGGGCTCAGGGGATCAAAACCCAACAAATGAAATATTCGTGTCAAACGAAAAAATAAACAATAAGTGAAACATTAACAAACCTAGCGTGTGATTATTATCATGTTTGGAACCAGTTATGATGAAGATCGAAGAGAGATTTGAGACTAAAGATGTTTATCTGAAGAATATTTGATTATATTGGTTTTAGAGTCAGTTTCAGGAGCTTTTATTTATCTTAAATAATGTGTTAATATGAGCTTTTAAATGTATTTAATAGTTTGTGTTTCATGAGTTTGTAAATGTGTTTCATGAGTTTGTAAATGTGTTTCATGAGTTTGTTAATGTGTTTCATGAGTTTGTTAATGTGTTTCATGAGTTTTTAAATGTGTTTAATGAGTTTGTAAATGTGTTTCATGAGTTTTTAAATGTGTTTCATGAGTTTGTAAATGTGTTTAATGAGTTTGTAAAAGTGTTTAATGAGTTTGTAAATGTGTTTCATGAGTTTGTAAATGTGTTTCATGAGTTTTTAAATGTGTTTAATGAGTTTGTAAAAGTGTTTAATGAGTTTGTAAATGTCTTTCGTGAGTTTGTTAATGTGTTTCATGAGTTTTTAAATGTGTTTAATGAGTTTGTAAATGTGTTTCATGAGTTTGTAAATGTGTTTCATGAGTTTGTAAATGTGTTTCATGAGTTTGTAAATGTGTTTCATGAGTTTGTAAATGTGTTTAATGAGTTTGTAAATGTGTTTAATGAGTTTGTAAATGTGTTTAATGAGTTTGTAAAAGTGTTTTTATGAGTTTGTAAAAGTGTTTAATGAGTTTGTAAATGTGTTTAATGAGTTTGTAAATGTGTTTCATGAGTTTGTAAATGTGTTTCATGAGTTTGTAAATGTGTTTAATGAGTTTGTAAATGTGTTTATTGAGTTTGTAAACGTGTTTAATGAGTTTGTAAATGTGTTTAATGAGTTTGTAAATGTGTTTCATGAGTTTGTAAATGTGTTTAATGAGTTTGTAAATGTGTTTCATGAGTTTGTAAATGTGTTTAATGAGTTTGTAAATGTGTTTAATGAGTTTGTAAATGTGTTTCATGAGTTTGTAAATGTGTTTAATGAGTTTGTAAATGTGTTTAATGAGTTTGTAAATGTGTTTAATGAGTTTGTTAATGTCTTTCATGAGTTTGTAAATGTGTTTAATGAGTTTGTAAATGTGTTTCATGAGTTTGTTAATGTGTTTCATGAGTTTGTAAATGTGTTTCATGAGTTAAATGTGCTTCAGGATAAACATGATTCAACTGATCCGTGTTCAGCTGCTACATGTGATCAGACACACGCGTGTGGTCGAGATGCTCCAGGAATGTGAAGGAGGTTCAGCAGGAAATGAAGTGTTTGGACTGAACTCAGGCCTCGGAGGCAGTTGTTCTCGATGTTTTCATCAAGTTTTCACCTGAACAAACAAACATTATCACCAGGTTTGTTTGTTTGTTTGTTTGTTTGTTTGTTTATGACTCTTGGTTCGAACATTTGAATGAATCTTGAAATAATTTCATTTAATTTCATTTAATTTCATTTAATTTCATTTAATTATAAAACATGAAGCTCATCTTTTTAATACTTTCACAAAGTTTGTTATTAAATCATAAAAGTATTTAATTTCTAATAGTTAATTCTATCAGGGACTTGAAAATGGTTTTAAATGAAAAAATAACAAAAAAGTGTAGATTTATATATATTTACAAAGTTAATGATGGACATAAATAAATAAATATAAATGTAAATAAATCAATAAAATAAGATGAAAAATTTGATGAAAGTTATTTACAAAAGTGAGAAATTAAATGTTATCAATAAATGAAACTATTTTATTGAATTATTTACTAACCAAACCAAACACACAAACACACACACATGGACACACAAACACACACACATGGACACACAAACACACACACATGGACACACAAACACACACACATGGACACACAAACACACACGCATGGACACACAAACACACACGCATGGACACACAAACACACACACATGGACACACAAACACACACACATGGACACACAAACACACACGCATGGACAAACCAACGCACACACACACATGGACACACAAACACACACGCATGGACACACAAACACACACACATGGACACACAAACACACACGCATGGACACACAAACACACACACATGGACAAACCAACGCACACACACACATGGACACACAAACACACACGCATGGACACACAAACACACACACATGGACACACAAACACACACGCATGGACACACAAACACACACACATGGACACACAAACACACACACATGGACACACAAACACACACGCATGGACACACAAACACACACGCATGGACACACAAACACACACACATGGACAAACCAACACAAACACACACATGGACAAACCAACACACACACACACATGGACACACAAACACACACGCATGGACACACAAACACACACACATGGACAAACCAACACAAACACACACATGGACACACAAACACACACACATTGACACACAAACACACACACACATGGACACACATGGACACACAAACACACACACATGGACACACAAACACACACACATGGACACACAAACACACACACATGGACACACAAACACACACACATGGACACACACTCTGGTGTTTGTTTGTGTGTCTTGATAAGAACAAACAATAATTCCTGAAGGTCTAGTTTCTTCTGCTGAAGCAGATCAAGTTCCTTCTGGTCCTCGACTCGCTGAGGCTCTGATGACTCGGCAGAATATCGCAGCGGTCAGTGGTCTGTGTTCGTGGTCGACCAGTTGCTCACTTCCCGTCTTCTTATTTATGTCACACACACACACACACATGCACACACACTGGGTTACACAACAGTTCAAATCAATGTTCACAGTCGCCGACACGGATCTGAAGTCACGTGACCTTGAGCCCTGGTTCTGGTGACCTTGGAGAGGGGCTCAGCAGCGAGGTCGCAGCTGTCACAACAAGATGAGAAGAAAGAGACGAAGAAGAAGAAGAAGCTGCAGAAGAAGAAGAAACGACAGCAGAGGCTGCAGAAGAAGAAGAAGATCCTGACGTATGTTCACGGTCAGATGGTTCTTGTCACAGGTCAGAGGTCAAGCGGTGCGTTCAGGGTCAGGCAGATTAACCCACATCCCAGCGTCCACTGGTCACATGGTCTGAGCAGCTCAGGAGGATCAGACCAAACTAGTGGATGGAGCTTCGACCAGGAAATAAAATACACAACATGTGCAGATGTACACAAACAAAATACATCAAATTAAACAAAAACACATTTTCAATAATGGACTTAAACACACAATACACACAAATCCTAAATGAGGAACAAATAAGGTGCATGAAATACACACAATGAAAATAAATCACAGGAAACACAAAAACATTCAATAAATACATGAAACACAAATACATTTAAGAAATACATGAAACACAAATACATTTAAGAAATACATGAAACACAAATACATTCAAGAAATACATGAAACACAAATACATTCAAGAAATACATGAAACACAAATACATTCAAGAAATACATGAAACACAAATACATTCAAGAAATACATGAAACACAAATACATTCAAGAAATACATGAAACACAAATACAGTCATGAAATACATGATACACAAATACATTCAAGAAATACATGAAACACAAATACATTCAGGAAATACATGAAACACAAATACATTCAGGAAATACATGAAACACAAATACATTCAAGAAATACATGAAACACAAATACATTCAGGAAATACATGAAACACAAATACATTTAAGAAATACATGAAACACAAATACATTCAAGAAATACATGAAACACAAATACATTCAAGAAATACATGAAACACAAATACATTCAAGAAATACATGAAACACAAATACATTCAAGAAATACATGAAACACAAATACATTCAAGAAATACATGAAACACAAATACAGTCATGAAATACATGATACACAAATACGTTCAAGAAATACATGAAACACAAATACATTCAGGAAATACATGAAACACAAATACATTCAGGAAATACATGAAACACAAATACATTCAAGAAATACATGAAACACAAATACATTCAGGAAATACATGAAACACAAATACATTCAGGAAATTCATGAAACACAAATACATTCAAGAAATACATGAAACACAAATACATTCAGGAAATACATGAAACACAAATACATTCAGGAAATACATGAAACACAAATACATTCAAGAAATACATGAAACACAAATACATTCAGGAAATACATGAAACACAAATACATTCAGGAAATACATGATACACAAATACATTCAAGAAATACATGAAACACACATACATTCAAGAAATACATGATACACAAATACGTTCAAGAAATACATGAAACACAAATACATTCAGGAAATACATGAAACACAAATACATTCAGGAAATACATGAAACACAAATACATTCAAGAAATACATGAAACACAAATACATTCAGGAAATACATGAAACACAAATACATTCAGGAAATACATGAAACACAAATACATTCAAGAAATACATGAAACACAAATACATTCAGGAAATACATGAAACACAAATACATTCAGGAAATACATGAAACACAAATACATTCAAGAAATACATGAAACACAAATACATTCAGGAAATACATGAAACACAAATACATTCAGGAAATACATGATACACAAATACATTCAAGAAATACATTCAAGAAATACAAATGTTTTCTAATATTATGAAAACAAATGAAGTACAGAAAACACAAAAGTAATAACAACAAATAACAGACAACATTGACGACACACACGTTCACACACAATTATGCAAATAACACAAAATAAAAAATACACAAAGAGTAAACATAAATCACAGAAAACACAAAGTAAACATTAGTTAAACACAAACAAACAACACAAAAACTGTTTCATTCCATCATGTGTGAAAGTCATGTGACTATTGACGAGTCATTATTGATCCATGGATCGATCACACAAGTGTGTGTGTGTACACGTGTGTGCGTGTATGTGTGTGCGTATGGTTCGATGTGTGTGTGTGCGTGTTAATGTGTGTGCGTGTGCGTGTGTGTGTGTGTGTCTATATATAGTGTATTATTGATGTGTTTAGAGTGTAACCCACTTCTCACCCTAAAATACACAAACTAAAGACACACACATACATGTACTGAGGACACTTTCAAGGACATCTGACACAACACAAGTGTGTAGTTGTGCAGTTGTGTAGTTGTGTAGTTGTGTAGGAGCAGCTGAAACTTTTGCTCGACTTACATATGATTTTTTTTATATCACGTTTATTTTTAATTTAATCTTTTATTTTCAAAGTATGATTGTTGACCTTGACACTGAGGTCACATGACTGTCACATGACTGTCACATGACTGTCACATGACTGTCACATGACTGTCACATGACTGTCACATGACTGTCACATGACTGTCACATGACCAGACTAATACGATCACGCACTTGTCAGTCGTGATCTGGGATCGACTGATCTTGTCTGATCGTCTCCAGAACATCTTTGTCATAACGTCGACAGGTGCAGTACCTCACACTTCCACTGGAGGCAGAGTTGAAGGTGAGGCACGGGTGGAGTTGGGGGGTCACACACACACACACACACACACACACACACACATCACACACACACACACACACACACACACACACACACACACACACACACACACACACACACATGCACACACACACACACACACACACACACACACACACTTACAAACAAACAAACACACACACACACACACACACACACAGACACACAGACCCACAAACACACAAACACACACACACACACACACACACACACATGCACACACACTTACAAACAAACACACACACACACACACACACATGCACAGAAACACAGACCTACAAACACACACACACACATGCGCACACACTTACAAACAAACACACACACACACACTAACATGCACAGACACACACACACACACACACATGCACAGACACACCCCCACACACACACATACACACACATGGACACACACTTACAAACAAACAAACACACACACACACTAACATGCTAAACTTTGAAGGGGACGAGCTAATGCTAAACCCCCCCCCCCCCCCCCCACCTTGAAGGGGACGAGCTAATAGGCTAAACCTTGAAGGGGACGCAGCTAATGCTAAACTTTGAAGGGGACGAAGCTAATGCTAAACCTTGAAGGGGACGAGCTAATGCTAAACTTTGAAGGGGACGAGCTAATGCTAAACCTTGAAGGGGACGAGCTAATGCTAAACCTTGAAGGGGACGAGCTAAGGCTAAACCTTGAAGGGGACGAGTAAATGCTAAACTTTGAAGGGGACCCGGTAAGCTAATGCTAAACTTTGAAGGGGACGAGTTAATGCTAAACCTTGAAGGGGACGAGCTAATGCTAAACCTTGAAGGGGACGAGCTAATGCTAAACCTTGAAGGGGACGAGCTAATGCTAAACCTTGAAGGGGACGAGCTAATGCTAAACCTTGAAGGGGACGAGCTAATGCTAAACCTTGAAGGGGACGAGCTAATGCTAAACCTTGAAGGGGACGAGCTAATGCTAAACCTTGAAGGGGACGAGCTAATGCTAAACCTTGAAGGGGACGAGCTAATGCTAAACTTTGAAGGGGACGAGCTAATGCTAAACCTTGAAGGGGACGAGCTAATGCTAAACCTTGAAGGGGACGAGCTAATGCTAAACCTTGAAGGGGACGAGCTAATGCTAAACCTTGAAGGGGACGAGCTAATGCTAAACCTTGAAGGGGACGAGCTAATGCTAAACTTTGAAGGGGACGAGCTAATGCTAAACCTTGAAGGGGACGAGCTAATGCTAAACCTTGAAGGGGACGAGCTAATGCTAAACTTTGAAGGGGACGAGCTAATGCTAAACCTTGAAGGGGACGAGCTAATGCTAAACCTTGAAGGGGACGAGCTAATGCTAAACCTTGAAGGGGACGAGCTAATGCTAATCACATAAAGTACTCGCTGAACCTTGTTGACGACCAAAGCTTCAGCGTCTCTTAAACACAGACGCCTCAAAGAAAAACTTCTGGCTGGTTCGACCACTTATCTGGCGCCACCGGCACGGGAAGGAAGTTCTTAAACATGGAGGTTCGCAGCAGATCAGCGCAGGATAGAAGGTCGTAGTCAAAATAGCCGGGACTTGAACCAGCATCACGTCTCACGGGCGATGACAGAGATTCCGGGCGACAGATGACACCCATGCGCAGCGGCTACATTAGCGACAGGGTTTCATGCTGAGATTAATACCAGTGAGAAGCTTCTTCAGTCGAAGTAATACAAGCGACAGATGGTTGGACGATACTACAGTATGACGTTGATTGACAGGAGCAGATTATGAGGGAGATTAGATCGAATTATAATGACTCGAGACTCATGAAGCGCTTTTTATGTTAGTGACGTGAGATTAAACTACACTTTTAAACGATATACAGTCATAGTGTAGTAACAAGTATATATGTGTAGTATTATCCAGTACTTGACTCTGGTGTTGTGATAGTGTAGTAACAAGTATATATGTGTAGTATTATCCAGTACTTGACTCTGGTGTTGTGGTAGTGTAGTAACAAGTATATATGTGTAGTATTATCCAGTACTTGACTCTGGTGTTGTGATAGTGTAGTAACAAGTATATATGTGTAGTATTATCCAGTACTTGACTCTGGTGTTGTGATAGTGTAGTAACAAGTATATATGTGTAGTGTAGTATTGTCCAGTACTTGACTCTGGTGTTGTGATAGTGTAGTGACTTTTTTTTTTTTTTTTTCCAGTACTTGACTCTGGTGTTGTGTAGAGTAACAAGTATATATGTGTAGTATTGTCCAGTACTTGACTCTGGTGTTGTGATAGTGTAGTAACAAGTATATATGTGTAGTATTGTCCAGTACTTGACTCTGGTGTTGTGATAGTGTAGTAACAAGTATATATGTGTAGTATTGTCCAGTACTTGACTCTGGTGTTGTGATAGTGTAGTAACAAGTATATATGTGTAGTATTGTCCAGTACTTGACTCTGGTGTTGTGATAGTGTAGTAACAAGTATATATGTGTATTATTGTCCAGTACTTGACTCTGGTGTTGTGATAGTGTAGTAACAAGTATATATGTGTAGTATTGTCGAGTATTTGACTCTGGTGTTGTGATAATGTATATGGTAATGCAAGTACTATATGGTGTAGTGATTGTCCGTAAAGTATATGTGACTCTGGTGACTCTGGTGTTGTGATAGTGTAGTAACAAGTTTATATGTGTAGTACTGTTGAGTACTTGACTCTGGTGTTGTGATAGTGTAGTAACAAGTATATATGTGTAGTATTGTCCAGTACTTGACTCTGGTGTTGTGATAGTGTAGTAACAAGTATATATGTGTAGTATTGTCCAGTAGACTTGACTCTGGTGTTGTGATAGTGCAGTAACAAGTATATATGTGTAGTATTGTCGAGTATTTGACTCTGGTGTTGTGATAGTGTAGTAACAAGTATATATGTGTAGTATTGTCCAGTACTTGACTCTGGTGTTATGATAGTGTAGTAACAAGTATATATGTGTAGTGTTGTCGAGTATTTGACTCTGGTGTTGTGATAGTGTAGTAACAAGTATATATGTGTAGTATTGTCCAGTACTTGACTCTGGTGTTGTGATAGTGTAGTAACAAGTATATATGTGTAGTATTGTCCAGTACTTGACTCTGGTGTTGTGTTACTGTAGTAACAAGTACACATGTGTAGTATTGTCGAGTATTTGACTCTGGTGTTGTGATAGTGTAGTAACAAGTATATATGTGTAGTATTGTCCAGTACTTGACTCCGGTGTTGTGATAGTGTAGTAACACGTATATATGTGTAGTATTGTAGAGTATTTGATTCTGGTGTTGTGATAGTGTAGTAACACGTATATATGTGTAGTATTGTGGAGTACTTGACTCTGGTGTTGTGATAGTGTAGTAACAAGTATATATGTGTAGTATTGTCCAGTACTTGACTCTGGTGTTGTGATAGTGTAGTAACAAGTATATATGTGTAGTATTGTCCAGTACTTGCCTCTGGTGTTGTGATAGTGTAGTAACAAGTATATATGTGTTGTATTGTGGAGTACTTGACTCTGGTGTTGTGATAGTGTAGTAACAAATATATATGTGTAGTATTGTGGAGTACTTGACTCTGGTGTTGGGATAGTGTAGTAACAAGTATATATGTGTAGTACTGTTGAGTACTTGACTCTGGTGTTGTGATAGTGTAGTAACAAGTTTATATGTGTAGTACTGTTGAGTACTTGACTCTGGTGTTGTAATAGTGTAGTAACAAGTTTATATGTGTAGTACTGTTGAGTACTTGACTCTGGTGTTGTGATACTGTAGTAACAAGTATATATGTGTATTATTGTTGAGTACTTGACTCTGGTGTTGTGATAGTGTAGTAACAAGTATATATGTGTAGTATTGTCCAGTACTTGACTCTGGTGTTGTGATAGTGTAGTAACAAGTATATATGTGTAGTATTGTCCAGTACTTGACTCTGGTGTTGTGATAAGTGTAGTAACAAGTATATATGTGTAGTATTGTCCAGTACTTGACTCTGGTGTTGTGATAAGTGTAGTAACAAGTATATATGTGTAGTATTGTCCAGTACTTGACTCTGGTGTTGTGATAGTGTAGTAACAAGTATATATGTGTAGTATTGTCCAGTACTTGACTCTGGTGTTGTGATAGTGTAGTAACAAGTATATATGTGTAGTATTGTCCATTACTTGACTCTGGTGTTGTGATAAGTGTAGTAACAAGTATATATGTGTAGTATTGTCCAGTACTTGACTCTGGTGTTGTGATAAGTGTAGTAACAAGTATATATGTGTAGTATTGTGAATGTTAAACAAAACATAATTAACAGATATTTTAATATTTATAATGAAAATATTGAGACACAAAGTATATAAAATCTAACCACTAACAATCAAATGACAATTTTCTTTAGTTTATGTTTCTTTCCTTGTTTTTAAATCTTATCTTTAGTAAAAATGTTGTGATATTGACTTTATAGTGAATCTGCTCGGAGCAGAAACAGAGAATACTGTAGATACTGTAATACTGTAGATACTGTAATACTGTAATACTGTGGATACTGTAATACTGTAATACTGTAGATACTGTAATACTGTAGATACTGTAATACTGTAATACTGTAGATACTGTAATACTGTAGATACTGTAATACTGTAATACTGTAGATACTGTAATACTGTAGATACTGTAATACTGTGGCTACTGTAGATACTGTAGATACTGTAGATACTGTAGATACTGTAATACTGTAATACTGTAATACTGTAGATACTGTAATACTGTAGATACTGTAATACTGTAATACTGTAGATACTGTAATACTGTGGATACTGTAGATACTGTAGATACTGTAATACTGTAATACTGTAGATACTGTAATACTGTAATACTGTAGATACTGTAGATACTGTAGATACTGTAATACTGTAGATACTGTAGATACTGTAATACTGTAGATACTGTAATACTGTAGAAGTTCAGACGAAGAACGAGTCAAAGTCCATTTTTAGAACTTTTGAATAAACGGAAAATTCTCTTTAGAAATGAATCACTTCCTTGAAACTCCGGAGCAGAAACAGAGAATACTGTAGATACTGTAATACTGTAATACTGTAGATACTGTAATACTGTAATACTGTAGATACTGTAATACTGTAGATACTGTAATACTGTGGCTACTGTAGATACTGTAGATACTGTAATACTGTAGATACTGTAGATACTGTAGATACTGTAGATACTGTAATACTGTAGATACTGTAGATACTGTAATACTGTAATACTGTAGATACTGTAATACTGTAATACTGTAGATACTGTAGATACTGTAGATACTGTAATACTGTAGATACTGTAGATACTGTAGATACTGTAATACTGTAATACTGTAGAAGTTCAGACGAAGAACGAGTCAAAGTCCATTTTTAGAACTTTTGAATAAACGGAAAATTCTCTTTAGAAATGAATCACTTCCTTGAAACTCCCCAGAAACGTTATTCATACGAAGACGTCAAGAGTCTCAGTTCCAGAGACGAATCTAACACTGAAGACATCTTCAAACAATAGGATTTATAGATTATTATTTTATAGATTATTATTATTTGATAGATTATCATTGTTTTATAGATTATTATTTTATAGATTATTATTATTTTATAGATTATTATTTTATAGATTATTATTATTTTATAGATTATCATTATTTTATAGATTATTATTATTTTATAGATTATTATTATTTTATAGATTATTATTATTTTATAGATTATCATTATTTTATAGATTATTATTTTATAGATTATTATTATTTTATAGATTATTATTTTATAGATTATTATTATTTTATAGATTATCATTATTTTATAGATTATTATTATTTTATAGATTATTATTATTTTATAGATTATTATTATTTTATAGATTATTATTATTTTATAGATTATTATTTTATAGATTATTATTATTTTATAGATTATCATTATTTTATAGATTATTATTATATAGATTATTATTTTATAGATTATTATTATTTTATAGATTATCATTATTTTATAGATTATCATTATTTTATAGATTATTATTATTTTATTCATTTTTTATAGATTATTATTTTATAGATTATTATTATTTTATAGATTATTATTATTTTATAGATTATCATTATTTTATAGATTATTATTATTTTATAGATTATTATTTTATAGATTATTATTATTTTATAGATTATTATTTTATAGATTATCATTATTTTATAGATTATTATTATTTTATAGATTATAATTTTATAGATTATTATTTTATAGATTATTATTATTTTATAGATTATTATTATTTTATAGATTATTATTTTATAGATTATCATTATTTTATAGATTATTATTATTTTATAGATTATTATTTTATAGATTAATATTTTATAGATTATTATTATTTTATAGATTAGCATTATTTTATATATTATCATTATTTTATAGATTATTATTTTATAGATTAGCATTATTTTATAGATTATTATTTTATAGATTATTATTATTTTACGCCACTTTTTATTATGGAAGTGAACCAGTTTCATCAGGATGTGACACAATTGATTTTTTAAAAGTTGAAACTTTCTTTTTCTAAAATGTTATTTTTAAGCGTTTAATATATTTTTTGGAATAATTGAATTAAAAATATTGGTTTATTTATTTTTTAAAATATTAAATAAAAAATGCTATACTTTTCAACAGATGCTTTGAATCCAACATGATATATTAACACGCTATTGGTTCTTCGTCGTCACATGATCACCTGAGCGTCACGTGATTGGCTGAGAGTTGAATCAAGTAACTCTGTGCTCTGTTGGTTTAGTCTTGAGACTCTATTATACCAACATTTATATATTGAATTTAAATAAGTATGAATTAAAGAATATTGAATTTAGAAACAGTATTTTAAATAATTAGAATTAGAATATTGAACTCTATGTGTAAAATAAAATTAAAAGTCAATTATATAAAAGAAAATTTCATCTTTCAATAAAAAAACGATTGAATTTAATATTAAAAAAGGATTCACTGCGAGCACATTTACATGTTAAATTAAACTAATTCTAGTGACGCAGACGTACTTGTCGATGTTGTTTGTGCAGCTCGTACTTCCCACGCTGAAGCCACAAGATTTATCTCAGCTTTGAGGAAGTGTCTTATCTCGCGTCGCTCTAAACCTGACATGAAATAAAACACATGCTAGACACGGTTATAAAAGTCATGCTGGTGTTTGAGCCGGTTAATGGTTGACCAGGTTATCTAGTCCTCGGACTCAAAGGTTGATCCGGACACAGATGTGACTTTGACTCGGACGAGGCTGGTGACCTCCTGGTATCTGATGAAGGGGGCGGAGCCTCCAGACGGGCGTCCAGACTTGTGGCACCAACACGTCGCGCTACGATAGCAACGATAGCAACGATAACACCTTTGAATGTTGACAGTGGAAACACCTTCGCAGCAACAAACTGACATTTAAGATGTTTATTTGACGAGTTAAATGAACAGTTTCTACATTTCTGTTTGGAATTTATAATTCACTGTCATTTGCAAACATGTCCAAATTATACCATAACCTGTTTTTTTGTTCGTTTTGTTTTTTCTACTTAAAATGTTTAGTGAACCGCAACAACACTTGTATAATTCAATGAGAATTTAATGACAAATTTTGTTTCTCAACATTTAACATTTTTCGTAGCATATTGGTGGCCACAACATAAAGTTAGCATTTGTTAGCATAAACCACTTGCTAACATTTCATACTCATGCTATAAAAACTAGTTCATTTGCACATAAAGTTGAATTAAACCATATATAAGAAATAGTTTATTTTAACAGCTAATTCTGTTAGCAACCAGAATTAATTAGCTTGGCGAGCTAACCTGAGCTAACTAAAAATATAGTTTGTGTTTAGCAGCTAATTCTGTTAGCAACCAGAATTAATAATAATCCTGAGCTAACTAAAAATGTAGTTTGAGCTATCACCAGTTAGCTTACTTGAATTAATCCGTACGTGTATAATAGTGATGATTTTTTTTTACATTTAAACCATTAGCATGCTAGCTAAGCTTAGCTGCAGTAGATGGCTAGCTTATATAATAATAAAATAAAGATGTTTTTATGTGTATTCCAGGAAAATACATTGACGACAGTCGAAAATTGTGAAAAATATGTATTTTTAAACCTGTCATTTGTAATTAAAATTGATAGTTATTATAAAAACTGTTTCATAAGCATAAGATATTATTTTATCCCACATGTTATTACTTTAAAAACTGTGCATAATAATGATAATAATAATTGTATTGCAGTAATATTAATAGACTGTTACACTATGAATATATATAGTAGTATGGCAAAAACAGAAGTACAAATACAAGAATAAAAACAGTAATGACATGTTTTTATTTGAGGTTTTGCTCCATATTTTCCATCAGACTCAGTCTAGTTTCTCATCAAAAATCCTTCAAACAAGCAGTTTGTTCCACAAATTATCCCGAGTTAATCTCCGGTTGGTCTCAAATGATGGACTCGTCCCTTCGAACGTTTACACAAAAGCCAGACTGCTGGACTGAGAGAGTTTATCTGCAAGTAAACAGAGAAGGAAAAGGTTTGTTTTCATGAAACCGTCCAGAGTTTCTCGTGTGTCTCTGTGAACTGAGAGTCTCTTTATAAAAACCTCTCGCTGACATTCATGTGTTCACTGGAGCGACTCTGACTCTGGCCTGCAGCCGCAGATGAACCGGAGCTGACCAGGGTTTCTGACCAATGGCGGCTCAGGAGGATGAGGAGGTCTGAGGGGGAAACGTTGTGTTGATGCAAACAGTGAGTGAAGACCAACAAACAAACTGCTGTTCCAGCCTAGAGACCCCCCCCCCCTCTGATCCGACAGTGATGCTCCTCAAAATACTGCAAATATTTTACATTATTTTGTACCATTTACTCAAACAACAGATGCAGGGAATTTAACCTTTTCCAGAGATACTTGGACAGGTCACCTGTAAAGAACCAGGAGACACAATATATGAGGTTTCTCACTTTATATGCCTGCAGTTCATACTAAACTCTGCAGCCAGAATTCTGAGCCGCTCTAGTAGAAGAACTCGCATTTCTCCTTCAAACTCTTCACTGGCTGCCAGTTTCTTTCAGGATCAATTTAAAATTCTGGTTCCTACTTTCAGATCTATTCATGGTCAGACCTTCCATCACTGATCTGATCCAGACTTACACCCCAGCTTGGGCTCTGAGGTCTGTGGATCAGAATCTACTGATGGTTCCTGAACTTCTGGACCAGAGGAGAGAAATCCTTCCAGTACATAATCTTCATGTTTAATCATATGAATCATTGTAAAAATAAACTTCTTCTACATTTTGTTTATTTTGTACATGTACAGTGGTGTCCGCTCTGAAATATTAGCTGCTAAAAATGTTTGAAATTCTACTGATACGGTAAATCAAATACTAGGAACAATACTATGTTTAGTGGAGTTGTGGCAACATTTGTGCAGTTTTTCTAGGTGAGGTTGATTGTTTTTTATACACGTCCAACTCACTTGAAGTCTATTATCAAACTATCTTGACATTTAAAATATACACTTGAGAGTGATTGGAAAATACTTGCAAAGTTGTGCAAGATAACCTCTAAAAAGAGGATGTGTCCAGAAAAAAGGGGACGTATTGTCAGCCTAAACCAGCATACTTTTGGTTTTGTTGGCTTAACCAGCATTAGTGTTAGCATTAGCATTAGAACATCAACAAATCAGCTATAGTTTTCGGTAACACACAACCTCAGTGTGTGTTTTTCAAAGTAGCCCAGGGTGTGGGTACTTGACTAGCCGCGATGGTAACACTTAACATTGACAGTAAACAAGACTGTGGTAAACACAGTCGGGTGTCGTCAGCGTAAGGATTGACATTTATAAAGTGTTTTCAGTTTAAAAGAAGCTACGTATCGTGGATATGATCGGGCCAAGAACTGAGCCTTGTGGGACACCATAGCTGATCTCAGTGTCCTCCATGACAGGTGATCGACATGTTCGTAGCGGTTCTCTCGGCCCGGTGGATCCAGATCAAGAGCCATGGAAGGATAAATGTTCTGAGCCCAATGAACTCTTGCGGGTCAAACCACATGGTGAACTTGAAGTGCCTCCTCAGGTCCCACGTGACGGTCTCTGGAGGAGCAGTTGGTTTACATGTCAGCGGGAGGACAGATCCCTAATCTGGGGGAAAATATCTCAAGCGTCGCTCGTCAGGTCTCTGCGAGTTTCATGCGGGAACCGGTCTTTGTTCAGTTTCCTGCATGTGCGTCCGCGACGGGTTCGGTGATCGTCTCGTGGATAACGATGATTACACAGATTAACTGCAGAGGAACCAGGAAGCTGGTCGGGGGGGCGAGTGTTCTCTTGAGAAGCAAGGCGTGATCAAGAGTCTTCTGGTCCACCTCAGGGAAGGACTTCGTGAAGGGTTGCCCGTCCACACCGAGACCACGGTCACTTTTCTTCAAGTGTAGCTCATCTGATCTACGCCTCAACCCAACGCTCGGAGTGAAGTCAGCGACTTTTGTCGAAGGTCACAGGAACAGGTTTAGAACGACGAGGTCTGAGGGTCTCAGTTGTCAGATGTGCCTCAATTTATCGTATAAAGTTCCTCACGCGAGTGAAACAATCACGATTAAGTACGAAGACCATCCTGAGTATGAGGGACATGTTTTTATGGGACTTTCGTTCTAGATTGTGTTATTGTGTGACGCTTATAGGATTGTGTTATTGTGCGACACTTATAGGATTGTGTTATTGTGCGACGCTTATAGGATTGTGTTATTGTGCGACGCTTATAGGATTGTGTTATTGTGCGACGCTTATAGGATTGTGTTATTGTGCGACACTTATAGGATTGTGTTATTGTGCGACGCTTATAGGATTGTGTTATTGTGCGACGCTTATAGGATTGTGTTATTGTGCGACGCTTATAGGATTGTGTTATTGTGCGAACACTTTCAGGCTCATCAAATAGCTATAATAGGAGCCATCATAGGAATCAATTAACTCATTAAAATAATGGCATAAAAGATCAAGTCAAACATAAATGTCACCCATAGTTTAGTCTAAAGACAGTATATGAAGTTTCTTAGGGGAACGAGGAATCCCGGCTGCCGGGTTTCATGTGATCTATCGTGGAATGTTGAGCCAGTTTGGATGCAGGGATCAGACGCAATATCTGCACCTGCAGCTGAACCACAAACATCTTCATTATCATCCTGAGGCACAAGGGGTCAGGGGTCACATCTTCTCACCTTCTGGTCGACCCTGAACCAGATCCCGACTGTCTCGGTTGTTGGCAAAGCAAACAAGATTCGCTCGGTCG
>JACEEU010000721.1:33460917-33463417 GCA_016630915.1 Callionymus lyra | reverse complement strand
TCGACTGAAGCCGTGATTGTGTGTCGGTCTCAGTTGAGTCGACTGAAGCCGTGATTGTGTGTCGCTGGTCGAGGTTGTGTTGACTGAAGCCGTGATTGTGTGTCGCTGGTCGAGGTTGTGTCGACTGAAGCCGTGATTGTGTGTCTCTGGTCGAGGTTGTGTGGACTGAAGCCGTGATTGTGTGTCTGGTCTCGAGTTGTGTCGACTGAAGCCGTGATTGTGTGTCGCTGGTCGAGAAGCCGTGATTGTGTGTCGCTGGTCGATGTTGTGTTGACTGAAGCCGTGATTGTGTGTCTCTGGTCGAGGTTGTGTCGACTGAAGCCGTGATTGTGTGTCGCTCTCAGGTCGATAAGCCCTGGTTGTGTGTCGCTGGTCGACTGAAGCCGTGATTGTGTGTCGCTGGTCGAGGTTGTGTCGACTGAAGCCGTGATTGTGTGTCGCTGGTCGAGGTTGTGTCGACTGAAGCCGTGATTGTGTGTCGGTCTCAGTTGTGTCGACTGAAGCTGTGATTGTGTGTCGCTGGTCGAGGTTGTGTCGACTGAAGCCGTGATTGTGTGTCGCTGGTCGAGGTTGTGTCGACTGAAGCCGTGATTGTGTGTCGCTGGTCGAGGTTGTGTCGACTGAAGCCGTGATTGTGTGTCGCTGGTCTAGGTTGTGTCGACTGAAGCCGTGATTGTGTGTCTCTGGTCGAGGTTGTGTTACGTAAACCTGGACCAAACATCAGTCGCTCCGGTGGGTCTGGACTGGTTTGGTTTATTCCTGGACGTCTTCAGTATGAATGTTTCTCCGCTCGTCCATCACTGTCGACCACATGAACAGCTGAACCTTCAACTTTTGTTGTTTCCCACACGACACACGTGTTCACCAGGTTCTAAACTGAACAAGAGAAAATAACTATGTTACACAAATGAACCTGTTGATGGACGAATCTGTGTTTGTCAAGATGTTTAGAGACTTGATGTTTAGAGACTTGAGAGAATATTTATGTTCCTGAGACTGAAGGTCGACTTGAAACAATCAGTCATTGATGACCTTGATGATGTCACTGAATACATGTGTTAGAGTGTTGATAGTATTACAATACTAAGATATGATATACGGTGATATACAGTGATGGTGTAGTAACAAGTATATATGTGTAGTATTGTCCAGTACTTGACTCTGGTGTTGTGATAGTGTAGTAACAAGTATATATGTGTAGTATTGTCCAGTACTTGACTCTGGTGTTGTGATAGTGTAGTAACAAGTATATATGTGTAGTATTGTCCAGTACTTGACTCTGGTGTTGTGATAGTGTAGTAACAAGGATATATGTGTAGTATTGTCCAGTACTTGACTCTGGTGTTGTGGTAGTGTAGTAACAAGTATATATGTGTAGTATTGTCCAGTACTTGACTCTGGTGTTGTGATAGTGTAGTAACAAGTATATATGTGTTGTATTGTCCAGTACTTGACTCCGGTGTTGTGATAGTGTAGTAACAAGTATATATGTGTAGTATTGTCCAGTACTTGACTCTGGTGTTGTGATAGTGTAGTAACAAGTATATATGTGTAGTATTGTCCAGTACTTGACTCTGGTGTTGTGATAGTGTAGTAACAAGTATATATGTGTTGTATTGTCCAGTACTTGACTCCGGTGTTGTGATAGTGTAGTAACAAGTATATATGTGTAGTATTGTCCAGTACTTGACTCTGGTGTTGTGATAGTGTAGTAACAAGTATATATGTGTAGTATTGTCCAGTACTTGACTCTGGTGTTGTGATAGTGTAGTAACAAGTATATATGTGTAGTATTGTCCAGTACTTGACTCTGGTGTTGTGATAGTGTAGTAACAAGTATATATGTGTAGTATTGTCCAGTACTTGACTCTGGTGTTGTGATAGTGTAGTAACAAGTATATATGTGTAGTATTGTCCAGTACTTGACTCTGGTGTTGTGATAGTGTAGTAACAAGTATATATGTGTAGTATTGTCCAGTACTTGACTCTGGTGTTGTGATAGTGTAGTAACAAGTATATATGTGTAGTATTGTCCAGTACTTGACTCTGGTGTTGTGATAGTGTAGTAACAAGTATATATGTGTAGTATTGTCCAGTACTTGACTCTGGTGTTGTGATAGTGTAGTAACAAGTATATATGTGTAGTATTGTCCAGTACTTGACTCTGGTGTTGTGATAGTGTAGTAACAAGTATATATGTGTAGTATTGTCCAGTACTTGACTCTGGTGTTGTGATAGTGTAGTAACAAGTATATATGTGTAGTATTGTCCAGTACTTGACTCTGGTGTTGTGATAGTGTAGTAACAAGTATATGTGTGTAGTATTGTCTTTACTTTAGTTAATAAGTTGTAACTGAATAAAAAACATCAACTCAGAGACTTTTATATAAAACATGACAAGAATCAAACTTTTATAGACAACATTATGTAAATAACATGTCATTACAGTTGATTGTTGGTTTCAGAAGAGACCACAGTGAAGCACCAGACCTTCATCTGC
>JACEEU010000721.1:33425917-33455917 GCA_016630915.1 Callionymus lyra | reverse complement strand
GTGTCAAAGGCTGAGGACAGATCCAAGAGAACCAGAACATCGTGATGTCACTGGACTCTGTCTCCGTAGATGTTTACGGAAGCCAGACTGAAGCTTCTCTTGGTGTCAATATTTAAGATAAGATAAGGAACTTTTTTTCAACACTTTTTAAAATCAAAATAAAAACCTGATCAGGAAGTTCGTGTCGTCGACGATCGAGACTCGAGGAACACAAGAATGTTATCGTAACAGTTCCTGAGAGTTTAGATCCGTATCGGACCAGAACCATTAAGAACCATTAAGAACCATTAAAGAACCATTAAAGAACCATTAAAGAACCATTAAAGAACCATTAGTGTTCTGAGGACCGGACCGAACATGTGGAGAGAGAAGTACATCAGTATATGTTAGTACATTGGATATTTCAAATACTGACACTTTGTTCTTTTCTAAAGCATTTCATTCGTTTGATTCAATCATTTGTTCATTTAAAGCTTGAATTTGTTTGTTTTTTAATCATCGAATTTAAAAATCAGAAGATTTTCAGAAATAATTCTATTTTTTTTACACCTAGAGTTTGATATTATAATTACAATAATTAAAAAATACATTCTAAATTCAATATATTTTTAATTTGTGGTCTTTTAAATTCAATATAAAATGTTATAATAGAGTCTCCAGACTAAACCAACAGATCACAGAGATATTGGATCCAACTTTCAGCCAATCATGCAAATTAACTTTTTTAACCTAGAGTTTGATATTATAATTACAATAAATTCAATATTTTTGTTATTTGTAGTCTTTTAAATTCAATATAAAAAAATGTTGGCACAATTATTCCATCGTTTTTAAGTTTAATTTAAAAGTCTGTGAAATACAAAATCATGAATTAAAAAACTTATTTTGTTACTACTATTGGTTAGAAGATTAATTCATGTTTTATGTTGAATTAAAAAGACTGCAAAAATTTAAAAAAAATTTAAATATTCTTTTATTCTGTTAAAGAAAACGACTGAGAAACGGTGAATAATGGCCTTGAATCCTGAGAATGAAAGAACTATTGTTCGCGTCTCACAACATAATTCTCTCGCCGTGAACCAGGATCAGAACCAGCATTAAAACCCGATTTAACAAAGTTGTTCCTCATGAACAAACATCGACCTCGACGCGACCCGGGGCCTCCCCCCGAGAGCGGCGTCTGGGTCGCGGCAAGATGGCGGCCGGAGGCAGCGAGCGATGGATGGTGGAGATGATGATGGTGGAGATGATGATGGTGGAGATGATGATGGTGGAGATGATGATGGTGGAGATGATGATCAGGATGATGATGGTGGAGATGATGATGGTGTGGAGATGATGATGGTGAGAGATTATGATGGTGGAGATGATGATGGTGGAGATGATGATCAGAGATGATGATGGTGGAGATGATGATGGTGGAGATGATGATGATCAGAGATGATGATGGTGGAGATGATGATGGTGGAGATGATGATGGTGGAGATGATGATGGTGGAGATGATGATGGTGGAGATGATGATCAGAGATGATGATGGTGGAGATGATGATGGTGGAGATGATGATGGGGAGATGATGGGATGATGATGGTGGAGATGATGATGGTGGAGATGATGATGAGAGATGATGATGGTGGAGATGATGATCAGAGATGATGATGGTGGAGATGATGATGGTGGAGATGATGATGGTGGAGATGATGATGGTGGAGATGATGATGGGAGATGATGATGGTGAGATGATGATGGTGGAGATGATGATGGTGGAGATGATGATGGTGGAGATGATGATGGTGGAGATGATGATGGTGGAGATGATGATGGTGGAGATGATGATCAGAGATGATGATGGTGGAGATGATGATCAGAGATGATGATGGTGGAGATGATGATGGTGGAGATGATGATGGTGGAGATGATGATCAGAGATGATGATGGTGGAGATGATGATCAGAGATGATGATGGTGGAGATGATGATGGTGGAGATGATGATCAGAGATGATGATGGTGGAGATGATGATGGTGGAGATGATGATGGTGGAGATGATGATCTAGAGATGAAGATCAGAGATGACGATCAGAGATGAAGATCAGAGATGACGATCAGAGATGACGATCAGAGATGAAGATCAGAGACGACGATCAGAGATGAAGATCAGAGATGAAGATCAGAGATGAAGATCAGAGAAGCCATTAGCGTCTGAGATCAAGCAGACGAATGGAAGCGATTACGACTTATGTAAGCGGGTCAGCGAGCAGAGTGGGCGGAGCCAGAGCGAGAGACACGACCTAATATGGTCGAAGGAGGTCAGACTGAAGCGTGTGATATCGTTGATTTAAAGATTTAAGTCAATTGTTTATATATTGAGATATTTTTATTTTTTTAAACCTTGTGTTATCTCAGGGTCAAGGTGACCCGGAGGCCTGAAAATTAATTTGGTTGTTTCTTTTCAGTAATTTAATATATAAAACAATTTTAAATTGTATTTTTGATGAATTAAAACAAACCAAAAAACCTTCTAAATTGAATATTTAGTAACAATAACTGACGCTTCAATTCATCATGACTTGTTTAAAAACAGTCTCGTGACCATATTATATATTTTACTACGATTAAAACTATATTAAATTTATGAAAAATATTAAAAAACTAAAGCAATTATTAAAAAACTACAAAAAAACGTATAAATATTATATATGATTATTTATAAATTTTTATTTTTCTTTCTTTATTTAATTTAATTACTAAAAATAATAAATAATTATTGAATTTAAATAAGAAGAAGTCAATGTAAACAACAACAACAATGTCCTCAAAACAGATTCGCTCCAGTGACAACACAAGGGATACCACAAACACCTTTTTTGCCAGGCCTTTGGGTCACCTTGACCAGGAGATAACACAAGGTATACCTCAAACACTTTCGTTCTCGGGCCTTTTCGGGTCACCTTGACCCTGAGACAACACAAGGGATACCTCAAACACTTTTGTTTTCGGGCCTTTCGGGTCACCTTGACCCTGACATAACACAAGGGTCGAATAATTTAATTTTAAAAAATCGAATATTTTCAGAATTAATTTTTTTTAACACACAGATTTTGATATTGTTGTTACAATAATTCCAAAATAAATGTTTTAAATGTAATATTTATTAATTTCTAGTCTTTTTAATTCAACGTATAGATGTTGGTGTAATAGCGTCTCCAGACATTAGCAACAGATCACAGAGACACTGATCAAACTTTAGGTTTGACAGAAAAATATCCTTTCATCAAAAAAACAAAAAACATCTACGACCTCGACCTCTGCACATGTATGTGTGTAAGGCAGGGAGGTCGTTGACCTTTGACCCTGAGATAACACAAGGGTTACAAAGGTTCAATTAGAAAGAAGTCCAACCTTTTAATTAACAGGTAGATATTAATTAATATAAACAATATCTACTAGTAATTACACTTTAAACTTTAGACTTTAAACTTTCTTTTAATGTAGTTCTGCCTCAATTATTACCAGTTAATATGTAGTTTAATATAATACTCTTATTTGAATGTATTTTGTTATAATACAATAATTATATTATAATAGTAATATATATAATATTATTATTATAATATAATTAATAATAATATAATAATATATATATAATATATTTTAATATAATACATATAATATAATTAAAAAAATATATAATATATTTTAATATAATAAATATAAGATAATTAATTATAATTATTATTAATAAACATTTTATTTCATTTATGTTCACCATAAAAAATGTGTAAACATTTTTTTTTAATTCTGAATATAAACATATTCGGCCTTAAAATATAGAAGTTATTGTATTCAATAATATTTACATATTTAACAATAATAATGATTCAACATTTAAAGTGTAAAATGTAGTGATTTATTTGATATCATTTCATATAAAACCATCAGGAAACTCTGCTCTTTGAAGTTGTTCTGGTGCTTTGAACTCATCGCGATGCCTTCAATGTTTCGTTCGACCACAGAAACACATGTTTCACGTGAAACAGCCGCCATTGTTGTCGATGAAAGAGTTTCGAGAGTTTGATGCGAAGAGAATGAAGCCGCGGCGCAAACAGGAAGTGATTCTAAACCGCTTTTCTGTCTCAGGACAAAGAGTCGAACACATGATCGCAGAAGAGGATCTCGGAGGCACCTGTCGCGTGACCTTCGCGCGACCTTTGACCTTCGCGTGACCTTCGCGTGACCTTCGCGTTACCTTCGCGTGACCTTCGCGTGACCTTCGCGTGACCTTCGCGTGACCTTCGCGTGACCTTCGCGTGACCTTCGCGTGACCTTCGCGTGACCTTGCCCCCCCCCCCCCGCGTGACCTACGGTCCCCGCCCCGCCCGCGCGCCCCCCGCCCCCCCCCCCCCCCCCCCCCCCCCCCCCCCCCCCCCCCCCCCCCCCCAGGCGCGCCGCGGCAGATGTCGCCGCAGTGGATCTGTCAATCAAAGACTTGGTCTCTCTCTGATCCTCAGTCAGACGGGGTCAAGGGTCAGATTCCAAACACAGGTCACATGACTTTGTGTTTAATAATATAAACAATCGTTTCTTTGATCAATTAAATTAAGTTGTTGATTTATTAACGAATGTTTGTTTGTATCCGATCAGTAAAAGAGTTTATAATAGTATCATCAATCATATATATATATATATATTATTAAATTTAATATAGTATCATATATATATATATATATATATATATGTTTATAATTGTTATTCTGGTCATATTTGTTTATTATGTTTGTGTTTCATTCATCAGCTTTATTTATAAACGCACCAGGATGTTGGAAGAGGAAGCTCCCTGGTGTTTGTGTTGACTTCCTGTCTTCAAAACAAGAGCGCGCATCCGTCTTCACCTGATCCCCAGCGTAGCTCGTTCTCCCGCCGCTCCATTGTCTCGACCTCCGGGGAATCTTCGGTCGCGGCGCCACTCGTGGGTCCGATAAACACTCGCGTCTGAGCCATTGTGTTGGATTCTCTCCCGCTTCAAACATCTGCGCGACCGATTAACGCGTCGCGCGTCGAAGTCGACGACTTCCTGCTCTCGTCGACGGCGGAACAGGAAGTTGAGGCTCCGGGTCAAAGGTCGCGAGGATGCAATCAAGTCTCCCGCTGGATGTTTTCACTTGAATCGTGTCTCGACGTGACGACAACTTGTGTCGCGTTAGAACGACACACAATCTCTCGACGTGACGACAACTTGTGTGGCGTTAGAACGACGCACAATCTCTCGACGTGACGACAACTTGTGTCGCGTTAGAACGACACACAATCTCTCGACGTGACGACAACTTGTGTCGCGTTAGAACGACACACAATCTCTCGACATGATGACAACTTGTGTCGCGTTAGAACGACGCACAATCTCTCGACGTGACGACAACTTGTGTTGCGTTAGAACGACGCACAATCTCTCGACGTGACGACAACTTGTGTCGCGTTAGAACGACGCACAATCTCTCGACGTGGCGACAACTTGTGTCGCGTTAGAACGACACACAATCTCTCGACGTGACGACAACTTGTGTTGCGTTAGAACGACACATAATCTCTCGACGTGACGACAACTTGTGTTGCGTTAGAACGACACACACGATCTCTCGACGTGGCGACAACTTGTGTCGCGTTTGAACGACACACAATCTCTCGACGTGACGACAACTTGTGTCGCGTTAGTTAGAACGACGCATAATCTCTCGACGTGGCGACAACTTGTGTCGCGTTAGAACGACACACAATCTCTCGACGTGACGACAACTTGTGTTGCGTTAGAACGACACATAATCTCTCGACGTGACGACAACTTGTGTTGCGTTAGAACGACACACGATCTCTCGACGTGGCGACAACTTGTGTCGCGTTTGAACGACACACAATCTCTCGACGTGACGACAACTTGTGTCGCGTTAGAACGACGCATAATCTCTCGACGTGGCGACAACTTGTGTCGCGTTTGAACGACACACAATCTCTCGACGTGACGACAACTTGTGTCGCGTTAGAACGACGCATAATCTCTCGACGTGGCGACAACTTGTGTCGCGTTAGAACGACACACAATCTCTCGACGTGACGACAACTTGTGTTGCGTTAGAACGACACATAATCTCTCGACGTGACGACAACTTGTGTTGCGTTAGAACGACACACGATCTCTCGACGTGGCGACAACTTGTGTCGTTTGAACGACACACAATCTCTCGACGTGGCACAACTTTGTGGTAGGTGAGACAACTGTGTGCGTTAGAACGACACACATCTCTCGACGTGGCGACAACTTGTGTGCTTAGAACGACACACAATCTCTACTAAACTTTTGTTAGAACGAACAAATCTTAGTGATTAGAAGAAATTTTACAACTGTTGTAGAAAAGATCTCTCGACGTGGCGACAACTTGTGTCGCTTTGAACGACACACAATCTCTCGGCGTGACGACAACTTGTGTCGCGTTAGAACGACGCATAATCTCTCGACGTGGCGACAACTTGTGTCGCGTTAGAACGACACACATCTCAAAGAAAAAATTGTGACGACAACTTGTGTCGCTTTAGAACGACGCACAATCTCTCGACGTGACGACAACTTGTGTCGCTTTAGAACGACGCCACAATCTCTCGACGTGACGACAACTTGTGTCGTTTACAACTTGTGTGGTTAGGAACGACGCACAATCTCTCGACGTGACGACAACTTGTGTCGCTTTAGAACGACACACGATCTCTCGACGTGACGACAACTTGTGTCGCGTTAGAACGACGCACAATCTCTCGACGTGACGACAACTTGTGTCGCGTTAGAACGACGCACAATCTCTCGACGTGACGACAACTTGTGTCGAGTTAGAACGACGCACAATCTCTCGACGTGACGACAACTTGTGTTGCGTTAGAACGACACACAATCTCTCGACGTGATGACAACTTGTGTCGCGTTAGAACGACGCACAATCTCTCGACGTGACGACAACTTGTGTCGCGTTAGAACGACGCACAATCTCTCGACGTGACGACAACTTGTGTCGCGTTAGAACGACGCACAATCTCTCAACGTGACGACAACTTGTGTTGCGTTAGAACGACGCACAATCTCTCGACGTGACGACAACTTGTGTCGCGTTAGAACGACACACGATCTCTCGACGTGACGACAACTTGTGTCGCGTTAGAACGACACACGATCTCTCGACGTGACGACAACTTGTGTCGCGTTAGAACGACACACGATCTCTTCGACGTGACGACAACTTGTGTCGCGTTAGGAACGACGCACAATCTCTGCGCACTTGTGTCGCTTTAGAACGACACACGATCTCTCGACGTGACGACAACTTGTGTCGCGTTAGAACGACGCACAATCTCTCGACGTGACGACAACTTGTGTCGCGTTAGAACGACGCACAATCTCTCGACGTGACGACAACTTGTGTCACGTTAGAACGACACACGATCTCTCGACGTGACGACAACTTGTGTCGCGTTAGAACGACGCACAATCTCTCGACGTGACGACAACTTGTGTCGCGTTAGAGCGACGCACGATCTCTCGACGTGACGACAACTTGTGTCGCGTTAGAACGACGCACAATCTCTCGACGTGACGACAACTTGTGTCGCGTTAGAACGACGCACAATCTCTCGACGTGACGACAACTTGTGTCGCTTTAGAACGACACACGATCTCTCGACGTGACGACAACTTGTGTCGCGTTAGAACGACGCACAATCTCTCGACGTGACGACAACTTGTGTTGCGTTAGAACGACACACAATCTCTCGACGTGATGACAACTTGTGTCGCGTTAGAACGACACACAATCTCTCGACATGACGACAACTTGTGTTGCGTTAGAACGACACACACAGTTACAGTAATAGTCAGAAACGAGGAAGGAAACGTTGTTTCGACAGTTTCCTGCTCTGAGAGTTCAGGGTCAAAGACTTTTGTCGCCTTTAAGAGAAGCTTTTATTTGACCTTTGAAAACTTTGAAAACTTTGAAAACTTTGAAAACTTTGAAAACTTTGAAAACTTTGAGACTCAAAGACAAGATTCAGTGAAACACAAAAACACTGACGTCAGTAACTGGTGTTATGAGCTCACCTGCTGGACAAACACTGGAACTGCAACTACATAATGTCACGTCATTCCTTCTAGAACGTTTCATGATTTACGTTCAAAGTTCTTTTTGTTTTGACAACAAGTCAAATCAATGAATTCAGTTGTTGTTGTTTTTTAGCTAAATGATCAAAACACGTTCATAGCGAGTGTTTTTGACGACAGTGTAAAATAAAATAAATTAAATAAATTAAATAAAATGCGATACGAAAACTTTAATTAAAGTGGCAAATACTTTTAAATAATTAATTAATAGTATAACATATAATAGCTTAAATAATATCATTAAATATACATTTGAAAATTAAATACTCATAATATTTTATGTATGTTTTTATAAAACTAGTTCAAAAGATTTAAGGAACAATTGCTGTAAATCTGCAGAATAATAATAATAATAATAATCTCAGATCAATCAAACTTTGTCATAAATGTTTTGAGTGTTTTCGAGGTGATTATGTTCTGGTTTTTAAATATTCTATTGTCATATTAAGGTTACAATGTATTCACAATATTCACTCACAGAACTACGTCTGAAGAAAAAAGTTTTCTTTATCAAATCGTGACGTCATCTTTACGAGTGACTCGTGTTTAAGACGTTTGTACAAGTAACGGTTTAATTGACATAATCTCCAGTACAATATATGTTAAAAGTATATCTGTGTTTGTATAATATATTCATCATTTTTTTTACATTTAGAAAAGTTAAAAGTCTATTTATTTTTACTCAAATTGTATCGATAACAATGTAGTGGTTATTGAATATAGTAATAATAATATAATACATAATGTAGCGTCTCTTGCTTCGTTTTATTAATATAATTTAATTCATATTTACGTCATTAGTTTGCAACTAAAAGTTTCTGAAATAGTCCCGTTTTACTTCATCAAAGCCTATTATTGTGAAATGTCTAAAACGGAAGTTGACGGATGTAAAAAAAAAGTACATAGTTGCGAAATCTTTATCTTTTTTAATTAATATTTGTTTCTCATGTCTTTTATATCTCGGTCACATGTTCACGTTATTTAAGATGTTTAATGTTTAATATCTAACTTTCTCGTGGATCGCGTTGTAAACAAATGGGAGGAGCTACGCGTGTGTTTGAACCAATCAGCTGCTCCAAGTCTTCTATGCTCGCATCTGATTGGATGGAATTCCTAGCAGTCACAAGAAAACGTAATCTTATTTCCGCAAATTGGATTCATCTCACACTTGACAGATCGTCTCTTCGGGTTAAAGTTCAACTTTTCCTTGAGACGTTTTTACTCCTTTTATCAGCAACAAAAGTCAAGAAAACACGCGGGAAATGGCGAGTATGAGGTGAGATCCTTCAAGAAACATCTTAAGACGTTTTTATTTGAGCGTTTCCTTGATTTTCTGGAACTCCTGTGTTGTTCTCAGTTTTATCTTGACCTTTAAAGTATATATTTCATTGAATATTGTTTTGATTGTTTAAGTTCTTTGTGACCCTGGTCTGGAAAAGTTCTATATAAATACAAATTACTTACTTACTTACTGTCCAAACGGGTTTTTCAAGTTGACTAATATATACTATTAATACTAACTATTTAAAAATATAAATAAGTAAAAGATAGCGATGGTCGTTGAGTAACTTGTGCTTCTGAACAGGATCTTCCGGCCTCGCTGGTCTTCAGGTCAGAGGTTAGAAGGTCGAACCGTCATCATCACTGGATCCAACACTGGCATCGGCAAAGAAACGGCCAGAGACCTGGCGGGCAGAGGTCAGAGGTCGAGTCGCACTTGACCTTAACTTTAATACATGTTTTCATCGCATGTTACCATCAACTCTTAGAGATTTAACCGAAAACATTCCAGTTCTAGTCTTTAAATATGACTGTGGAGTTTATTTTTATTTTGTTTATGTTTATTGTCCTTCAAAAAGATCACAGTGAATAAAACCGACATTAACTAATACAATACAAACATAATTATAGCATATTTAGCTTCATTTTATACTATTTTCTCCTAATATTTAATGTGAGATGTGACCCCTCACAGGAGCCACTGAGATGTGACCCCTCACAGGAGCCACTAAGATGTGGCCCCTCACAGGAGCCACTGAGATATGACCCCTCACAGGAGCCACTGAGATGTGACCCCTCACAGGAGCCACTAAGATGTGACCCCTCACAGGAGCCACTGAGATGTGACCCCTCACAGAAGCCACTGAGATGTGACCCCTCACAGAAGCCACTAAGATGTGACCCCTCACAGAAGCCACTAAGATGTGACCCCTCACAGGAGCCACTAAGATGTGGCCCCTCACAGGAGACACTAAGATGTGGCCCCTCACAGAAGCCACTAAGATGTGGCCCCTCACAGAAGCCACTGAGATGTGACCCCTGACAGAAGCCACTAAGATGTGACCCCTCACAGGAGCCACTAAGATGTGGCCCCTCACAGGAGCCACTAAGATGTGGCCCCTCACAGAAGCCACTGAGATGTGACCCCTGACAGAAGCCACTAAGATGTGACCCCTCACAGAAGCCACTAAGATGTGACCCCTCACAGGAGCCACTAAGATGTGACCCCTCACAGGAGCCACTAAGATGTGACCCCTCACAGGAGCCACTAATATGTGGCCCCTCACAGAAGCCACTGAGATGTGACCCCTCACAGGAGCCACTAAGATGTGACCCCTCACAGGAGCCACTGAGATGTGACCCCTCACAGGAGCCACTGAGATGTGACCCCTCACAGGAGCCACTGAGATGTGACCCCTCACAGGAGCCACTGAGATGTACACAAAATACGAAAAAACAAGATTTACAATAAAAACAAATGAGTAAAAACATATATAAATTAAATAAATAATTAAATACCAAATATCATAAGCTATACCATCAATTTACTTTTTTTTTTAAACATTAAACATATTTCTTAAAAGAAACATTGTGATGTTTATTTTCTATTGTATTTAATCTTGTTTGTTTAACTAATAATAAAATAAAAATGATATCGTGGCATTAAAAAAAACATCCTCATAAATATTATTTTTATTTAAACGTCATTGTAATTTATCGAACTGCAGTTGTGCAGTTGTACCAGTAGGTGGTGCTGTTCCTCTGTGTGTCTTCATGAGTGTGTGTGTGTGTGTGTGTGTGTGTGTGTGTAGGCGCCAGGGTCATCATGGCCTGCAGAGACATGGAAAAAGCAGAAGCAGCCGTCAAGGAAGTCAAAGAAAGCTCCGGCAACGAGAACGTGGTCTGCATGAAGCTGGACTTGTCCGACCTCAAGTCCGTCCGGGAGTTCGCTGAGGCCATCAACAACGGTACGAGTCTCTGGAAATGAATGAAACCTCCGTCGCCTGATGTTTTCCATCCTGCAGGAGAAGAACGACTTAACATCCTGATCAACAACGCCGGAGTCATGATGTGTCCGTACGGCAAGACTGTGGACGGCTTCGAGACGCAGATCGGAATCAATCACTTCGGTAAAATAAGACATTCTCGTGGTTTTGTCCATTTAAAACTTATAAGTAGAGGATCAACGATATATAGTATATATAGTGTATATATAGTGACACTGTAGTAACAAGTATACGTATATGTGAAGTATTGTCGAGTACTTGACTCTGGTGTTGTGATAGTGTAGTAACAAGTATATATGTGTAGTATTGTCCAGTACTCGGCTCTGGTGTTGTGATAGTGTAGTAACAAGTATATACGTGTAGTATTGTCCAGTACTTGACTCTGCTGTTGTGATAGTGTAGTAACAAGTATATATGTGTAGTATTGTCCAGTACTTGACTCTGGTGTTCTGATAGTGTACTACTCAGGGATCTGATGTCTTCTTACAATGAGATGGTGGAAACTGCTAGATCTGATTACATCAGCAAACTGGTAGCAGCAAATAAGAAAAACCCCAAAGTGTTGTTTGACACGATTAATTCTCTTGTGTCTCCTGCTCCTCAAATCACGCCTGTCTTCTGTGAAGCTGACAGCAATGCATTGTTGAGATTTTTCATTGACAAAATTAAGTTGATCAAAGAGAAAATCTCTCCCCCTTTGTTTGGAACCCCTACTGTCTCTGAGCCCCTCTCCTCCTCTTGGTCTTCCTTCACTGCTGTATCTTTGGGTGATATTTCGGCACTAGTGAACAAGATGAAACCCTCCTCTTGCTCAGATGACGTCCTTCCTTGTAGGCTTTTTATCAAAGTATTTGATGTAATTGGCCCCTGGGTTACCAATATGGTGAACCTCTCCCTTTCCACAGGGGTTTTTCCCAATGCATTTAAACATGCCATTGTGGAGCCTCTGCTCAAAAAACCAGGCTTAGACCCAACTGACCTCAGTAATTTCAGGCCTATTTCTAAGCTCCCTTTCTTGTCCAAGATCTTGGAGAAGGTGGTGTCTGAGCAGCTGTCCTTGTTCCTGGATCAGAGCGACATCCATGAGAAGTTTCAGTCTGGCTTCCGTAAACATCACTCTACGGAGACAGCTTTACTGAAAGTGTTCAGTGACATCATGATGTCGGCTGACTCGGGTAAATTCAGCCTTTGACACAGTTGATCACCAGATCCTGCTGAAAAGACTGAGGGATGAAGACTGTCTGGGTCTGTGTTAGAATGGTTCTCATCTTACCTTTCTGGGCGCAGTTTTAGTGTATCTGCCAATCAAATGAGGTCTGAATCGGCAGATCTGTTGTGTGGAGTCCCTCAAGGTTCTGTTCCGGGTCCTTTATTGTTTTTGCTGTACTTGATTCCCCTCGGTCAAATCATTCAGAGATTTCCTGATGTTTCTTATCACATTTTTGCTGATGACATCCAGCTCTATCCCCTCACAGGAGCCACTAAGATGTGGCTACACAATGCATGTCGTGTTCTTATAAAATCTTGTTATAGTCAAAGTACAACTGAAGAAGTCATGTGATTCGTTTCCCCTCCAGGTCACTTCCTGTTGACCCACCTGTTGCTGGACCTGATGAAGCGCTCGGCTCCGGCCCGGGTCGTCACTGTGTCGTCCACCGTTCACTCCTGGAGCGGCATCAAGTTGGACGACATCAACAGCGAGAAGAATTACGACAAACGGCGAGCGTACGCTCAGAGCAAGCTCGCCAACGTCCTGTTCTCGCGCTCGCTCGCCCAACGGCTGGAGGGTGAGTTTCTCTCTCGGCCCGGTGTAGCTACAATATCGGTTCCCCCTACAATATCGGTCCCCCCTACAATATTGTCCCCCCTACAATATCATATGGTAGCTACACCGGCAGGAGCTCCGGTCCACGGTTCTAAGGTTCTTCTGTCTCTACCCTCGTCAGGGTCAGGGGTCACGACGTACTCGCTCCACCCCGGCGTGATCCAGTCCGACCTGTGGCGCCACATGAGCGGGTTCCAGAAGGCGGCCCTGAGGGTGGTCAGCAGCTTCACGAAGACGACAGTAGAGGGCGCTCAGACGACCATCTACTGCGCCGTAGAGCCGTCGCTGGAGAACCAGAGCGGAGAATACTACAGGTTCGTAACCGTAAATGACCTAAAAGAAGCTCAATAATTTTCAACATTCGTTCTTTTCCAGCGACTGCTCCAAGTCCAAGTGTTCGTCCTCAGGCAGGGACGACGTTCTGGCCCAGAAGTTGTGGGACTTGAGCTGCCAGATGCTCAACATCCACTGGTGACTTCAGCTCCTCACGATACGTTAATTTAAAGCTAGAAATGTTTTTTTAAACTGTGTTTGCTGTTGAATGACGTTTGTTCGCCAGATGATTCTACATTAAAATGATTATTATTTTGACTGAAAGAGTTTCTTCAGTTCTTGCGAACCAGTACCATCATTGTATCTCCAATGTAACGAGTCAGAGTCGCCTGGATGATGTTCTGTCGTCGCCACGGTAACATGAATCATGAATGAGGAAGAGAAGCAGCTGCCGGTCCGTGACTGATGCCATCACTGAGAGGACGTGGATGTAAAGACGCACTGAGCTGTGAATACACACTGAAGTGCTGAGGTCGGGAGTCGAGGTCGGGAGTCGAGGTCGGGAGTCGAGTTGTTCTTCCGACGCGATGGACGAGGCAGGGGTCGCGGTCGTGGGCATCGGGTGCAACTTTCCAGGCGGTCAGTGTTGAAAACTTTCACTTCTTCTTGCAGATCATTTTTTCAAAAACAATCAAATTTATTTAAAATGTTTTGCTTCAACTTCCTGTTTAACACTTTCATGTGGGCGTGTTAGAAAAAACTGATGGCGAAAGATATTGCAGTATTCTTTTCCTGAATACTGTATCATATCTAACAGCGCTGTATGCGTATAGGTCTTTATATTACATTTTATTTTTTATCTTTTGTGGTTTTTTGAGGACGAGAGGATACAGTGAGTCCAGCAGCTTTTAAAGCTGATGTTTGGACATATTTTGGTTTGAAAACAAATGAAAGTAGTTACGACTTCGTCAAGAGTCATGTGGTCTGTAAATACTACAACACCAGAGTCAAGTACTGGACAATACTACACATATATACTTGTTACTACACTATCACAACACCAGAGTCAAGTACTGGACAATACTACACATATATACTTGTTACTACACTATCACAACACCAGAGTCAAGTACTGGACATTACTACACATATATACTTGTTACTACACTATCACAACACCAGAGTCAAGTACTGGACAATACTACACATATATACTTGTTACTACACTATCACAACACCAGAGTCAAGTACTGGACAATACTACACATATATACTTGTTACTACACTATCACAACACCAGAGTCAAGTACTGGACAATACTACACATATATACTTGTAACTACATTATCCCAACACCAGAGTCAAGTACTGGACATTACTACAAATATATACTTGTTACTACACTATCACAACACCAGAGTCAAGTACTGGACAATACTACACATATATACTTGTAACTACATTATCCCAACACCAGAGTCAAGTACTGGACAATACTACACATATATACTTGTAACTACACTATCACAACACCAGAGTCAAGTACTGGACAATACTACACATATATACTTGTAACTACATTATCCCAACACCAGAGTCAAGTACTGGACATTACTACAAATATATACTTGTTACTACACTATCACAACACCAGAGTCAAGTACTGGACAATACTACACATATATACTTGTTACTACACTATCACAACACCAGAGTCAAGTACTGGACAATACTACACATATACACTTGTAACTACACTATCACAACACCAGAGTCAAGTACTGGACAATACTACACATATATACTTGTAACTACACTATCACAACACCAGAGTCAAGTACTGGACAATACTACACATATATACTTGATACTACACTATCACAATATATATCGTATCCTTGTATGGTGATTGGTATCAACACACTCTTGACGATACAAACATCTTCTTCCTCGCTCTGACCAGGGGAAGGACTGGAGAACTTCTGGAACGTTCTGCTGAATAAAACCAACTGTTCTGTGTCGATTCCAAAAGACAGATTTAACTCGGACAGTTGGTTCGATCCAGACGACAACAAGGCGGGAAAATCTCGGACAGACAAGGCAGCTTTTATTGACAAGTAAGATTTTATCTTGCATTAAAAGTTACATTTAAATGAATTTAGTTTTCACGGTGGAACCCAAATGCAGCTGCAAGTGACCAGCAACAATAACAAGAGTCCAGTATCTCAAATGTACTAAAACCAAAACATCTACAAAACTATGGTATGAACAGGAATGTAAAATACATGGACATGGAAAAACAGGGAACAGAAAAGAAAACTGGGAAGTAAACGAAATATCGAACAAACAGGAAACTCACTAAAAGGCATCAAAAAGTAAAAACAATAAGATTTGTGAAACAAGACTGAACTCGCAGGATCTCCTTCGATCTGGAATCAGGTGGTTGACGCAGGTTGTCGGGCCTTGATTGTTGATGAGTTCCTGTCACTAGTCAAGCTCAAGGGAAGTTAAAGAACAAAATAAAACCAAAGTATAAGTCGAGTGTAACGGAAGCTCGTAGAGAAGCAATCATAGAATCAGAAAATACCAAAAGACGGAGTCATTTTAAGAATAGAAGCTTTCTATCACCATATTTCTGGTCCACTCTTCTTGCGTCGTACATATAACTCTCTTCCCTCAGTTTCAACCAATTCGACAACAAGTTTTTCGGCATCAGCGACAGCGAGGCGGAGCAGATGGATCCTCAGCAGAAGCTGCTGCTTCAGTGTGTCTACAGAGCTCTGGAAAATGCTGGAATCCCCATGGAAAAGGCCAGTGGGACCCGGACGGGAGTTTTTATTGGTACGTCTACGGACACATTGGATGTGAACTGAAGAGACTCCTATGTTTTCCCCTGAGCGTCTGTGAGGTTTCCTCCCTTAATAATGATAATGATGACTGAGTCTATCAAAGGGTGTCCTCATGTATCACCAGTTGCTGTCCAAGACCTCATGACCTCATGAAAGAAGATTGAAGTTGTTAGATTAAAATTATTATACACTATAAGTATACGCCATACTTAAATTAATGCTAAAAGATCATCAAAATATAAAGTATAAATTACTCGCTTCATCTAAGAGCTTAAACGCTTCACTACACTAATTTAAAACATCTGTTTATCTGCAAATCACACCTTAAATCGTAGATAAGAGCGAAGCAAGACACACCCGGGAAAGGGGGGCTAAAAGACGGAAACCCCCACCAGAGAACATTTGAATGATTAGATTACAAGAAAACAAATCAGGATGTCTCTCTACGGGGGATCGGGACACAGGGAACTTGAAAGAACCATTTGGCCGGAAAGGGACGACCTCCCAGACCGGAAATTTGCCTTAAATATAGCGATGTTTCTACAGATCGGGACCTTTTCTCCCGGGACTATTGACCTGTACAGTCGCCGGGAGAAAGTGTGTCCGGTCGCGATTGTAAAGCTTGTATTTTGTTTGACTTGAAGCGGCGAATAAACGACCCGTGACACACTCTTGATTGTTCATCTTTCTCCATGAAGCGAAGTATAAGACCTGGGACGGACTGACGTCGTGTTGGAGCGACGGAACGGACTCCGTGTTTTGATCATTTTAAAATCCAATATTGTTCATCACTTTGATCAAATATTCCTCCATAAAGGTTTGATGAACCGAGACTACGAAACCAAGGCGGCCCACATGCACCCCAGTGTCATCAACCATTGGACGGGAACAGGACTCGCCATGAGCATCGCAGCTAACAGGATCTCCTACATCTTTAACTTCACCGGCCCCTCACTGGCCATCGACTGCGCCTGCTCTTCGTCTCTGGTGGCTCTACACTTGGCCTGTCAATCCATCAAGCAAGGTCTGGATGAAGTAAGTCTATTAAGGAATTGTCATATGTGAGATTTATTTTCTTCCTCAGGTGACTGCGAGACGGCGATATGTGGAGGAGTGAACTGCATCATCGAACCACGAGTGTTTGTTGCCCTCAGCAAGGCCAAGATGATCTCGCCCAGTGGGACCAGCAAACCCTTTTCCAACAATGCCGACGGTTACGGGCGAGGTGAAGGTTGTGGCGTCGTCCTCTTGAAGCCTCTGAAGAAGGTGTGGCTTTTTTCATTGTCTACATTCTTTTGAACAACTAGGGTTAGGTTTAGGTTCAGGAGCTAGGGTTAAGGTTAGGGTTGGGGTTGAGGTTGGAGTATTTTCACATTTGAACCAATAGTTTGGACTTTACTTTAGCTGTATTTTGTTCATGGACTTAGAAATGTGAGACTTTAAAACTACTCTTCAAATTAAAATATAACTCTTTCTGAAACTTAAGTGACACTTATCACTTCAAGCACACAACAAGCACTCAAAACCTCCAAACAATTCTCTCTCTCTGTCTCACTCCACCTCAGTGAACTCATCATGGCAGCTTCATAGGCTACATACCAGTAAATTCCACAGATTCTTCTGATGTTTTGTTCCGAGACGCCCGACTTCCTCTTGCCACATGCAGGTGAACCTGATCTGTGTTGGCGTCCAAGTCCAGTGGTGGAGGCTACTGTCATGAGATCAGCTTTCAACTGTTTTTCACTTCATATCCTTCAGAGCAGGGGTCTACAAACAGGTCCTCAAAGGTTCCAACCAATCAAGTGGACTCCTTTAACCCAATCAGGAGTTTTTGGAGTGTAATCCATTGACTGTCAGTCTGGTGTTGCATGTTTCAGTTGAAACCTCATTGGTTAAACTCTACATGCTTGATCAGTTGGAAAAAAAACCTGCACCACCCCGGCCCTTTGAGGACCGGTCTGGAGACCCCTGCTTCAGAGGATCTCGTGGTCATTTTAAAAGTGCATTTCAAATCATACATGAAGGTCTTGGCTTTGTTCATAGCACAATCGTTAAATATGACTTTGAGGCACTTTCAACCGTCCCTACACTTGGATTTAAACTCTACGGTTTCATTTCAGGCTCTCCATGACTGTGACCACATCTGGGGCATCATCACCAAAACATCGGTCAACCAAGATGGCCACTCAGTGAGTCCAATGACCAAACCCTCGGTGACTCAACAAGAGGAGTTGCTGAGGAGAAGTTATTCAAAAAGCGACATCGCAAACGTCCAGTACATCGAGGCCCATGGGACTGGAACTCCAGTCGGTGACCCGACGGAGGCAACGAGCATTTCAAACGTTATCGCCAAAGCTAGACCTCCCGGGGTGGGAACGCTCCGGGTCGGCTCGGTGAAAGGCAACATTGGACACACAGAATCTGCTGCAGGGGTCGCTGGACTCATTAAGGTTCTGCTCATGATGAAGCACGAAACAATAGCTCCTACTGTGATCGCATCTGAACAAAGCATAGAGACCGACGCCTTCAACTTTCAGGTCCCAGTCAATGCAGAAAAGTGGGAGTGTTGCGGATATAGACTAGCAGGAGTAAACAACTTTGGGTTTGGGGGAACAAATGCACATGCGGTTGTAAAACAGCATAGACAAGCAAACAGAGAGACAAAGAAAATGGGAAACAGGTTAAAATATTTTGTCTTATCTGCAAATTCTGCAAAGTCTCTCACTCTGATGAAGCAGGAGACGCTGAAGGAGCTGCATGACGATGTCGACATTGATGCATTGTTGTACACATCAGCCTGTAGGAGGAGCCACCAGAAACACAGATACAGACGAGCCATCAGAACATCTTCTGTTGCTGATCTCAAAGAGGAACTGAAAACAAGCAAGACCATTAAACCTTCCCTTTCAGAGCCAAAGCTAGTATTTGTTTTTTGTGGCAATGGTGTAACCTACCGTGGCATGGGGAAGCAGCTGCTAGCATGTGAGCCTGTATTCAGAGAAAAGGTTGAAGAGGTTACTGAATTGTTCCTAAAGCGAGATTCACTGAATATCTTGAAGACACTCGAATTTGAGTGTGGTGACCTGAATGCCCCAAATGTTGTCCAACCTTTGCTTTTTGCCATTCAAGTTGGCATTGCAAGCCTTTTGAGAAACTGGGGCATCAAACCAGATGCCATCCTGGGACACTCAGTCGGGGAAGTTGCAGCTGCTTACTGCTCAGGCCTGTTGTCACTTACAGACGCCGTGAAGGTCATTCACCACCGCAGTCAACTGCAGAGTCGAGTCACAGGGGGAAAGATGCTTGTCGTCGGCAACATGGCGGTAGCGGATGTGTTGACTCGGCTCAATCGGCACTCGGAGAAAATAAGTATTGCAGCTTTCAACAGCCCAAAATCCTGCACATTGTCAGGTGATCCAGACGCAATCAAGACATTGGCCAATGAGCTTAGATCTGATGTGGATTTGTTCGTCCAACTTCTGGACGTCCCTGCTGCCTATCACAGCCACATGATGGACATGATTTTACCAAATATCAGAGAATCAATCGGTGACTTAGAAGCTTGTTCCCTGGACACACAGTTGATCTCAACAGTAACCGGTAGAGAAGTAGAACCTGGGGATTTCTGCTCGGGAGACTATTGGGCAAAGAATGTACGGGAACCAGTGTCTTTCCAAAAAGCTGTAAAGTCAGCAGTTCAGGGAAAACAGAATGTTGTGTTTTTGGAGATCGGTCCGAGAAGAGCTCTCCAGAGATACATAGCTGAGATCTTAGGTGATGATACTCTTGTTTTGGCGTCAATGCATCCACAGAGAGATCACAGAACTATTGTTTCAGAACTCTTTGAACTGGGTTTTCATGTGGGTTGGGATGTCTTCTACAAAGGGCATGAGACGGAGCCTTTGCCAATTCCAAGATACAAGTTTGAACTGTCAAACAAGGACGTCATTATTTCAGCTGCACAAAACAACACAGGACGTGACCACCCTGTCCTCCTGTCAACAGGAAACGACAAGACTATATTTGTATGTGACCTGATGTCTGAGTCGTGTTGGTACCTGAGGGAACACAAACACAATGGGGTACCCATCATTCCTGGTGCTCTATATGCTGAACTGGGTTTAGCTGCGTGTCTGACCAGTACCAAACCAAAGGTCCCGCTCCAGTCCCTGCAGCTCAGTGTAGAATTTTACAACCCATTTGTTTTAACCCCAAACTCCCCAGAACTGAAGGTGCAGCTCTATCGATCGGAAAAGCAAACCAACTTCACAGTCTTTTCTTCTTCTGCGACATATGCATCTGGTACAGTGGTTTCCAGAGAAGAACGACATGTTGATGAATTGTCCATTTCCCTGAGCTCTCTCTACCAAAGGTGCACCTGTGTCTTTAGTTCTAAGGAGATCTATGGAGACCTCTCCCGGGGAGGCTTTGACTATGGGGATGTCTTTCAGAATAAAGCTGATGTGTATTATGGGAAGGATCTGAAAGAGGCGTTCACAGTTGTAACAGTCCCACCCAAGCTGCAGTTGCACTTGCATGACTACTTTCTTCACCCTGTTGTCCTCGACTACCTCATGCAGCTTCTACCCGTGACAGTTGAGCATATGTTTGCTGGCAGACCAGGTTTTCCCACCAGCATAGAAAGTTTAATTGTTTTGGAACCTCTACAAGAAGACATGATTGTCTATCTGAAAGCAACTGAAGTCGGTACCGATCACTTTCAGGTGTGCGGCTGCTTCACAGACAAGACAGGGAGAGTCCTGGTCGAGGTGAAGCATGTGATGTTCAAGTATCTGGCTGATAGTTCTTATGTCGTTGATGAGTATTTCTATCACAACAAGTTCAGCGTCGTTCCTGCAGGCATCAGCTCGGAGCAACCTCTGACTGCTCTGGTGTTCTCTAACAACTCTGAGATCTCAGAAATCTTGCAACAGCACTTGAACCAGAAATCTAAATATATACCCTTAACATGTGAGACAGGCATCCTGGAACATGTGTGGACCACTCTAGATTTCCCAAACATGGATGTTCAAATGTTTGATGAGGTCCTGTTTTTGTGGGGTAGAGAGGACTTTAATTCCGTCCACCCGGATGTCGTTCTACACAATCTAGTTAACTGTTGTGAGGTTTTCCGTCAAGTTGTAGTTGAGCTCAAGAGAGTATGTTTCCCAAACTCAATTAGATCCATCACCTACTGCTCATCTGAACTCACAGTCGATGGTATAAGTCCAGGTTTCGTGCTCTCTGGTGTGACGAGATCAATGGCTGCAGAGCTTCCAGAACTTTCATTTCAACTTATTGATATCAGCAGTAGTTCTGCTCAGAACATACAGGCTCTCTCCAAAATCCTGGGATCATATCCATGCAACAAATATCCTGAACTCGTTATTAAAGGTGGTGAAATCCTGAAACCGTCAATTGTGCACACCCCGAAAACCGTTGAAACCTCATCCATGTTGGTCCCCGGCATGTCTGAAGCTCATGTATTCCAAACAGCTGATGCTTTTAAGATGACGCATGTAAGAGCGATTCCCTCTCAAGAGCCAGACCTACTCAGTTGCTCTTCAGTGGAAATTGAGATAAGCAAGATCATGGTCCATTCCTCAGATTACTTTCCTGTCAGTGCCTCACATCTGAATTTCGGCAAGACCTTGTACTGGAACAAACACTCGTCACAGAAACACAATCTGCTCTGTCTGGATTTCTGTGGCACCATCACAGCAGTGGGCAAAGATGTAAAGAGATTTAAAAGCGGAGACTGTGTGGCATCTTGCTGCCCTACAGTGGCAGGCAACAAGGTCAGGGTACCGGAAGCTTTTTGTTACAGCACCAAACGATTCCCATTTCTTGAACAAACACCTTGCATCTCCTATTTTGTGCTTGCGTGGGAGATCCTGCATCGCACCTTGCTACCAACCAAGCATCACCTCGGACTCGTATCCTCTGAACCAAACTCTGCGCTGATGAAAGTCTTGGCCCTCGTCTCCTTTAAATCAGGCTGGAGTGTGAGTGTTGCAACAGAGAACAACGTCTTATTTGAGCCAGTTAACCACATGGACACACTCATCGTCATTCCACCGTATGAAGAATCAATGGTTGCTAAAGTCTGCAACTTCCCTCATGTCAGACAGGTTTTTCTTATCTGTGAGTATCAGGCGCGACAGACTTTTGTGCCAGATGTGCAGCAGAGTGTTCACGTCCAGAGAATTGACATGGCCGACATTTTGCAGAGGGGGTCACTCAGGGCACAAATGCCACTGATCCAACGCTGGCTCAAGTCTTTAAATCTGAGCAAGAAGTTCTGTGTTGAAAGCTTTACCTTCCAAACACCGAGCACATCTGACCTGCAGGCACAAGAATCTTATTTCAGCTCAAAGACACTCTCGGTTTTGTCTCTAAAACGTGAGGATTTATCTGATATTCAATTGCTGCCTCGCGAAAAACTGCTTTTTCGAAAAAGAGCTGTGTACATCGTAGTTGGTGGACTCTCTGGACTTGGCTTCGAGACCGTCCAGTTCATTTCACAGAGAGGGGGTGAGTTTATCGTCATACTCTCCCGGAACAAACCAACACCTGAAGTAGGAGACAGAATCCACATCATCGAGAAACGGTGTGGAAACCTCATCAGGACCCTGGAGTGCGACGTATCTGTCGCAGAGCAGGTGCACGCAGCCATCCACTCCATCTCCGAGAAACACCGTGGCTTCCCCATCAAGGGTGTGTTTCACAGTGCTGTGGTCTTGCACGACGGTCTCATCGAGACTCTTAACAGGTCTCTTTACGAGAAGGTTCTTAAACCCAAGGTGAACGGAGTCCTCAATCTTCACGACGCCACAAAGAACTGCCAGCTGGACTACTTTGTCTGCTACTCGTCTATTTCAGCATTTCTTGGAAACGCATCACAAACCAACTACGCAGCAGCAAACACTTTCCTCGACCTGTTTTGTCACTACAGGCGGAAACGTGGACTGCCAGCTCAGTCGATAAACTGGGGGGCTCTTAACCTTGGGCTGTTGCTTAACAAAGAGCATTTTCAGAAGTTCCTAGAGGCCAAAGGCATGATGGTCTTAGACGTGGCCGAGATTCATAAAAGCCTCGAGCAGTGCCTCGTGCTCAACAGACCTCAACAGGCTGTCTGCAGGTTTCACTTCCGCAACATTAGGTTTAACATCCTTTCTCAGAATGCTGCCTTGACCATGCGCCTCTCGGCCTTGGTGGAAGAAGCTTTCCAGAAGACCAGAGAGACCATTTCTCAAACGAAGCCAACTCAAGCCGTCTCCCTCGACGCCTACATCATCTCCCTCCTCAGTGACAGCACTGGTGTGGAGAGGAGGGACCTGAACGACAGGGTCTCGCTTTCTTCTCTGGGCGTAGATTCCATGCAGGCCATGACTCTGCAAAACATGGTGTTCCAGGAGCGAGGTGTGAACTTGCCTTTGGTCAAACTGCTGGATCCTAACGCCACAGTAGCAACAATCGTGGACATGTTGAGGACGCAGGAAGGCACGAAGATTTATAGCGATGATGAAGAAGTCGACAATGTTTCCACCAGACTGTGACGGAGGAAGTCGAGAGAAGATAGTTGTTACTGTGGCTTCGTAATGGAAGTAAAACCTGCTCCTGCACATCGAGAGCTTCCACTTCATCCAGAGCTCATCCCAGAGCCTCCATCTTTGTTTCTTGTTTTTTTGTTGAAGTGTTTTAGTAAATGAGTTTAGAATTATGTCTAGTAAGGATATTATGTTAATTTGACAAACGTTTGTTTATCGTTTTTACTTTTATATCTGATTTCATCAGTTCTTTTGACATTTGATTGACAGTCGAATTATTTTCATTAGTTCATTTAAAAATGGATTCAGGTTTTATTGTGACACTATCAAATAATCACAGACTCACACCAGTCAATAACATGTTGGACTGTGGGAGGAAACCAGAGTTCCTCGTGAGAACATATTACCTTTACCTCTAGAAGTGGAACTCTAACTTGCAACTCTCTGTACATCCCTTTGAAAACATGTCATTAATTCTCAAATGTGAACAATTAAAAAAATTAAATGTTTGTTTGATTTCAATTGTTTTCTAATGTTTCTTCAAAATCAAATCTATAAAAAAATGATGATCCAAGTTTCACACAGAAAATGCTTTTTTTTTAATGAGAATTCTTTTACAAATGTACTGAGATTGACAGAGGAACGACATAACCCGTTATTCTACGACATCACTTCTTTGATGGTGGTTTTCAAACTAACTAACTAACTTCAAACGATCTGACTATAAACTACAGAACTTAACATCCGGGAAAAGCATTTTAAAAGGAAAGTAAAATGTGTTGACTGCAGAATAACAACATTCATTGATTCTGAACAAACAATGCAAAAAACAGAACAAAAAACAACACAAAACACAAAGACGGATGGAGGGAGGGATGGACTTTATTGATCCCTTAAGGTCTCCTTCGGGAGATTGTTTTTCCATCTCACAGCAACACAGACGATAGATTCATGAAACAAGAACAAAGGGCAATAAAAGAAGAAAAAGAAAAATGACAGCAATCCAAGAATAAAGAACATAGATCAAAGAAAAATAACACAAAGAAAGGGATAAAAAGATTAACATCGAATAGAATCATCTTCTATCATCAGATATTCACTGATATTCATTTGTCAACTTTCATATTTATTCACTAAAATAAGTCTGTTCAACTTTTCTTTCACACCCAACATGATCTTTGCATAAATAAACTTTGTTATAAACGTGATGTATGATTCGTATGGTTTTTTTTTTTTTTGGTTTTTTTTGGTTTTTTTTATTTTTTTTTTATTTTTTTTTTTATTTTTTTTGTTTTTCTTCTCCGGGGGGGGGGGAAAAAAACAACCCCAAAAAAAGGGGGGGGGGGGGGGGCCCCCCCCGCCCCCCCCCCCCCCCGGGGGGGGGGGGGGGGGGGGGGGGGGGGGGGGGGGACCCCCCCCCCCCCGGGGGGGGGGGGGGGGGGGGCCCCCCCCCTTTTTTTTGGGGGGGGGGGGAACCCCCCCCCCCCCCGGGCTTTGGGGCCCCCTTGTGATGTACGGAAGGTAAGAATCTGCTCAATATTTGTCAATTCATCTCTTGTTCTTCAGACAGAAGACTAGACTACTCGTGGTACTATTGGGGTCTAAAATGTGGACCAAAGGCATGTTGACACCAGTTTCCTGAAATATCTTGTTCTGCAGAGTCATAGCTAACATGGAGTCCAGGCCGAGCGAAGACAAACTGGAGTCGTCGTCCAGCTCCTCGACGCTGACGTTGGTTAAATCACTCACGATTCTTCTCACACATTCATCGATGGACGACACCTCGGATGTTCTGGGCTCCTCCATCAACCCGTCTTTCAGCTCCATCCTGGACCAGAGTGGACAGACGTTCTCTGAGCGACTGGTTCTGGGACAGAACGTGACGCTGAAGGTTCCTAAAGTTGAACTTACAAATGACCTGCTGGGGTCTGTTCAAGAGGAGACACTTTCTCAGAGCTTCGTGAATCTCGTGCACGTACATCAGACTCATGCCCTTCATCTCCAGGAACTTCTGGAAATTGTCTTTGTTCAACAGGAGGCCGAGGTTGAGTGGACCCCAGTTGATGGATTGTCCAGCCAGACCCTGGTTTCTCCGATAATGGCAGAACATGTCCAGGAACGAGTTGGCGGCTGCGTAGTTGCACTGAGAAGCGTTTCCGATAAACGAGGAGATTGATGAGTAGCAGACAAAGAAGTCAAGTTTCTTGTTTAGTGTTGCAAAGTGCAGGTTGAGAGCCCCGCCCACTTTGGGATGCAACACCTTACGAAACAGGTGTTCATCTAAATTGCTTATTAGTCCATCGTGCAACACGGCGGCGCTGTGGAACACTCCTTTAATAGCACAGGAGGGAAAGATTTGTCCGACTTCTAGCATCGCCTCGGTCACCTGGCTCGACACGGAAACATCGCATTTGATATTCGCAATTTTCACGCCACATATTTTCTGGAGCAGATCGATATCAAACTGCAGGTCAGGAGTCAGAGAGCGTCTGGAAAGAGTGACGATACAACCACCGGCGTTATGGGCTATGAACTTCACCGTCTCCAGTCCCAACCCAGTCAGACCACCCGTCACGATGTACACACCGTTTCTTTTGAAGAGTTGAGTCCGACCACTGAGCAGCGGGATTTCCGACGCTAGACCTTTTTCTTGATCACTCAAAATAATCTGCCGCAGAGTTTTTGAGGTAAAGTAGGAGTTAATTTGTGCGTCCGTCGATCTGGTCTCTTGAAAAGTCTCTCCTTTCAGAGGTAACTTGTCAAACCCAAGAGACAAAATCCAATTGAAGACATGCCGGTTTTGTGAGCAAAGATTTGCTCGCTGGAGAACATTAGCAACATCAAGCGTGTGGACGTGCAAGAAATCACTCGTCAGTAAAACTGTATAATCTATTGCTGACATCAAAGAGCTGCCGAGAAAGACGACGTCCACCTGAGCACCGTTGTCAACTTGCACGTCCTTCCATGAGTCACAAAACGGGGGAAGAAACACTAAAGCGTGACATCGGTCACGGCGGACGACGTCTTCTCTGAAGTGTGGTACGCAGGTCACGTTCCAACCCAGTCTGGTCGCGGCCACTGCCAACACCTTCGTTAGCACGGACGCCACGTTAGCCGAGATTATCGCCATCTTTCTCGGCCGCTGTCGTTCCACTTTAGGAAGTGTTTCCTGCAGGATCTTCCAAGCCAGGATGAAATACGAGACGCAGGGAAGTTCTCTCAGAAAAGGGAGTCTCGTTGTGGGCAAACACACTGTATGAGGTATTGTGACCGTATCTCCTGCTGCTGCAGGATAACATGAAGCAACGTGATCTCCAGCCCGGAGGTGATTCACGTTTTCACCAACAGCTGTGATGATGCCACAATAATCGAGAGCTACGAGCGCGTGACTTTGTCTATCCCAGTACAACGATTTGCCAAAGTTCATTTGCGACAAAGTGACGGCAAAGTAATCGGACGAGTGTACACAAACCTTTGTGAGCCGCACATTGACCGAATCATCTGGGATTGTGTTTGGGATCACGGCACCAGGGAGGGCAGTCATCCGTGTGGCTACATAGGGACTTGCAGTCTGCAGGACATAGTGTTTCATTTGCTTCAAGGGCATATCATGCCTGGTGTTCTCCAGCGCTGGAGTGTGCACGATGGTGCTAGCGAACGACGTTCCTCCGGTGATGGTGACCTCGTGTTGTTTGCAGGAGTTTATCACACGAGCCAGAGCCTCGATGTCTTCTCGTGCTGTCGATCCGATGTCGATGAGCTGGAAGGAAACCTCGGAGACCTCAGCGGCACAAGCTCTCACGAGACCTGATAACACAAAGCCACCGCTGATGTGGTCTACACTTGTTTCTGTGGCCCTATAGGTGATGACTCGAAGTGTGGGATTGGAGAGTTGAGAGTCTTTCAGAGCTAAGACAACCTGACGAAACTGCTCACAACAATTCAAGAGACACCAGAAGATTTTGTCGGACGATAAATGGCTCAGAGACTCAACACCCCAGATGAAGAAGACGTCTCTCAAATTCATTCTGAGTGATGTCCTTACCAAGTCATAGAGTTGATTTGTCTCAGACAGGGTTCCGGCCTCAATAAACCTTGAGTCACGATGCAGGTGGAGCTTCAGAGCTTGAGCAATACCAAGACTATCTTCAAAAACCAGAGCTTTTAATTTGGAGGAAGACGTCTCGTTGTCAACCGATACGATGTCATTGTGAAAGAACATTGAATCGATATCCGACTTTCCCAAAAATGAAATTCGTACATCCTTGAGTTCCACCAAAACTTTTCCCTCTTTGGTGGCAAAACAACCGCACACCTCAAGAAAGTCTGAGGTTTCTTGTGTGGTGCGTAGGTAAACGACCATCTCCTCACATAGACGCCCGGACGCGATAATGCTGCCGATCTGTGAGGGGAATCCTGGTTTGGCTGTCAGGCATCCTAGAGCAACAACTGCGGACATCTGCAGGAAACAGTCCATCAACACTGGGTGGACGTGGTAGGTATGGGATGCTAGTTCACACGGTGCCTGGATCGAAGCGACGGCTTCTTTCAGTTCATGACCATAATGGATTTCATCGAGCCGTTTGAAAACAGGACCGTAGTGAAACCCGGCTTGAGAAAGAATGTGATAAATCTCGGGCTTCTTTATCGTCACCCGGCACCTTCTCTTGAGCATGTCCACGGCTATGTCAGATTCCTCGAACGACGGCACTGTAGAGCTGTATGTTCCGGAGGCATGTGTTGCGACGGTAGATTGTATTTTGAAAGAACAGTCGGACAGCATGACTTTTAAAAGCTGATTGTTGGAGCTGATTGTAAGAAGACTGTGGAAGGTCACGCTCAGCTGCAGGGAGGAAATCTTCGGCTTCAAATGAGCCATCAACGAGGAAAACGCCAGCTCCACGTAGAAAGCCCCCGGAACGATCGACACGCTGCCGTTTCTATGCTCCTGCAGATACTGTAACGCCGGAGATGAAAGATTGAAAACGTATTCGCCGCTCTCCCTCTTCGTTTGTGGCAGAGGCAGAGAGTGAGACTCGTCTCCTCCCCTGATGGTTTCAAAACACAATCTTTTCTTTGTGTTGTCAAAGTGATATCTGGGGAAGTCCGTGTGTAACATTTTGTGATCTTTGTAAAGCTTGTGCCACGACACATCGACACCGTGTTCGAAGAGTTTCCCCACCGTTGACAAGATGGTTTCCAAGTCCCTCCCCGGCTGGACGGTCGGTAGAACAAGAGCGTCGTCACCGAGAGTCTCTTGTATGTTCCTCTGAAGTGTCCTTCGCGGCGCGATCTCTATAAACATAGTTTTCTTGTTGCTTTTTGAAACAGCCCGGAGGGTTTCTTCTAATAAAACCGGCTGCCGGACGTTCTTTGCCCAGTACTCGCCGGAGGTGAAATCCTTATCTTGACGCTCACGCCCTGACACTGTTGAGAAGAGTCTACAATGGACGTCATTTACATCCAAACGAGGGATTCTACTCCTGATGTCCTCTGCAACGGGATCCATCAGGTGGCTGTGGTAGGCGGCAGAAACGTTCAAGACATTGAGGAAAATATTTTCTCCTGTAAAAATCTTCTCCAATGATTCCTGCACAGCGTCTATAGCACCATGTTCTCCTGACAGAGTGCAGGACCGAGGGCTGTTGAAGGCAGCGACACAGACTCGACCCGAGAACTCCTTCAGCACATCCACCACTTTAGCTATGGCTACATTTCCAACCACAAGCATCTTGCCTCCTGCTACTGTACCCTGAAGAGAACTTCGGTGGTACACGACCTTCACAGCATCCTCCAGGGACACAAGACCAGAACAATGGGCGGCGGCCACTTCTCCGAGAGAGTGCCCGAGGACAACATCAGGTTTGACGCCCCATTCTTTCAGAAGAGCAACTATACCAACCTGGATGGCAAAAAGAAGAGGCTGGACCACACCTGGCTCACTTAAGTCACCATCCTTATCATCGAATAACTCCAATATGTTTAGACTTTTGTGCTTTCTGAACAACGTCTCAACTTCTTTGA